>JASANF010016784.1:0-30519 GCA_030248245.1 Trissonchulus sp. WLG1_4
CTGAACAGACCACGTATTAGCCTTGTTCCTGTTGCGTGAGCACTGAGCGCAACAGGTATTTAAGTTTGTTACCGTACTGCTTCAGTTGAGGACTGCAGTTAAAGTAAGTGTCAGAATCTCACATTGTGTACTCTTGGTTACCGGATGCTGGCTGAAATCATGACCATTTGCAATGTCTCTTTTGGCTCTTACCGACTTTAGGAGACGACGCGGGATAGCGACCGTAGGGTGTGACGTATTCCATCAACAAGGGGTCGTAATTAGCCACATTTGTGCCCGGACGCTGATTCACAATCAAGTATGCTTTCGAGCCTAGAACAGATAAATTCCACAAATTCAGGTCAAGTTAAAAATCACATAAAGTGTTACTGATTAAGTAACAATTATTAAGGGTTGTCATTATACTGTTATTTGCGACATGAAAGCAACCAAATTTTACGTGCTACGATATGATTCGTCGACCTGAAGTATTCTAGCCCCACACAGTTACCCACAGTGGTGTTACTGTTTGAATAAGAAGCAAATGAATCATAAGAATGCAAAGTGAAACAGCAAGACACCGTTTTTGGTCAGATTACCCCACAAAGGCGTCGTTCGAATCGGTCCCAGGGGGTTGATACTCCAAGCAGTAGAATAGATGTAGTCAGGTTGGCCGACCGCCCATGCCCGCAGGGTGCCGAAACAGGTTCGGTTTAGTTCCAGGAATAAGAGCCAGTAGCCGGGTTCAGGGGTGATCAGTTGTATTGCAGACATGTGACCAAGGGTGCTGATCTCGAAAACGGGACTGCCAGAGGCGGAACTGGCGGTCACATTCTCACCTGGAATAAATAGGTTCTACAAAGTGATCTGAATCCCTGAAAAGTTTAACTGGTCTGCAGAGAAGTAACTTTATATAAGTGCTCGCATATGTAGCATTGTAAAGAATTCTACTGGGTGTATTTAGTAAAAAGCATTAGCAACGGAATAACTCAAGGGATTCGAACCACGCATTTCTGAATCTGCAGAACAGCACTCTACCATTTGAGCTACTGGACCAATATTGAACTGTCAGTAATTTCTCGAAGTACCTGGCTGTCGCTGTCGTAGACTACACTATTATGACCCGGCTCCCGCTAATCAGGAATTAGAAATATATACTAAATGAGAAACAGACAAAATAAGGGAAATAAGACTCATCTCCAACCAACCAACCAAGCAATCATTCGGACATTTTACAGATACAATAGCCCGCGTTACTTCTAAAAACAATTTCTTGCAAACTTTTTCTAAATTTCTACTTCTAAAAACAATTTCTTGCAAACTTTTTCTAAATTTCTATATAGTGGGGAACGGACCTAACTGCAATACAGGGCTAACTACCTGCCGGTTGTAGAAAATATTGTTAGCTATTTCTAGTCGAGATTAAATCAGACATTTACTTTTAGTATAATTTTGGGTATTTTTTGGGTATAACCTTAATTTTTTGTTTTTTCTCTTATCGTATTACGTTTACGTAGTCTGGCTAGTGTCCGACGACGTTTGAGTACGACCTCTAGTCTAAGGCCATCGCAACCAAACCCCATGGCAAAACTAACCCATGATATTTCGGACATGCATTTTAATGTCACACCCAGTGACACTGATCAGCACATCGAGTAGTTCATTGTCGACCGGGATGGGCACCACCAAATACATGTCCCCGTCGTCGATTCGATAGTCTCTGGTTTCCAGCAGAACTCGCGGCATCGGCGTGACCAGATAGGAGATGATGTAGTCGAACAGAGAGGCGTACTGCGTATCGATACTGATGGCCGGGTTGATCTCAAACACCTGGCCCCCGCTGGCCTGAGCGATGTTCTGGTATACTTGGTAGCCCGGGTTCGTGATGTCGCCGCAATTGCCACTGATAACGAAGTTGACCTAAATCATGTATTAGAAATTAGTTTATTAACCTTTTATCCCTATCTTAATGCTTATCAACGCACCAGCGATTATATACTAAAGGGTGTTACGCAATGAATCTACACGCTGATTGGTCATCTACATGTTTAAGAAAACTTAAACATGTCGGCCTAAAACGACGACGGTATTTGCCCGAGCTAGAGCACAGGCAGGCTGGAGACGACATACTCTCTTCTATAAGAGTGAGACGCCATTATGTACTCTTGCAGTCTTGCTTACCCAAATCTGGTACGTATAAGATGGTCATATATTCGGGCCTTTATTCCAACTGCTTGCAAATGTAAATGAATACGTCATTGACGGTTCTTATTAAACTAAAACTATTAGCATTCCCGGTCTAAATAAGACCGTGCTAGGCTCAATTTTGTTTATTGCTTAGTGATTGTTTTTCCTGCCACCTCTTTAATGGTGGAAGGTAATGCTGTTCATGGCAAATGTATTCATAACATAAACATTGTTTGTTCACGACAAATGCCGAAGAAATCGGTATTTAGGTGGATGCTAGAAGCCTGGCGTTATAATAATGTTACATATTTAGTTGTGTGTCCTGAAATGGAAAAATCTTAAAAATGTAATGATTATCTAGCCACAAAGTGATAAGGCTACCGGTTACAGAAAAATACATTCTGTTTGAATAAAGCGACGCTAGTTTTTTAGATATCTCAGCAGGATATACAACTAAAACATGAAAAGTGTAATACAGCATGACTAAGAGTACATAATAGGGAAGAGTATGACAGTCTTCCTTATTCCAGTTAATCGGCCGAATCGATGCTCCGGCCGAAATGGCCCTTTAGGGTCTTGATTTCAGGGGGAGGGGGTACCGTTTGACAGCAGTCGGTCTTCACATATTATTTGCAATTGTGGCAGCGTACAACTGCTTTATGAACTGCGAATAGCCGCTGGCTGATATACGAGAAGCCGACAGAAAGACAAACTGCGGAACCAGCGACCGCACCCAAGTGTGTACACGCCAAAAGGTAATTATATATCCGCGAATTCCCTTTTATATGTACCAATCACAGTTACCACACAGTTACCTGGCACTCTTTGGCCTGTAGAGCTGCTATAACGTCCTCTTCCAGATGATAATCGTTGGCATCGCTGTCAGTGAACACATAGAGGATGCATCGTTGCAGCACATTTTCTAGGCCAAGCTTCACACCGCTGAGACTAGCCTCAGGACATGACCCGCCGCCACTACTCACATCCCAGTTTGTGATGATCGTTTCGAATTCTCTCTCAGACACCGTATTGCCGATTTCAACAGCCGCTGAAATGCCAACCGCAAAATGATTTACGAATCAACTTAGGGTCGATTCAAACTTACAGACTTGCATGTATATGTCCGTATAGATGTCCATTCAGCCGGTGAAATTGCGAAATTATCTTGCCACAGTTTTATCTAAAGGTTTTTCAGTGTACTGACTATGCATTAAAGGGTTAAAGTGCATTTCAGTCAAATATTGACTTTTTTGCATTAGACAATTATATACTTATACTTGAAAACATTCTAGTTCATCAACTAAAATATAACCTAAACCTACTCACAAACCATGACCATCTAAATATGACCTACTTGAATCGTCAAAAGTTACTCCAACATAATTGAACACGCGATCAGGAGCTTCTGTTTCAAGTTTTGGAAGCAATCTAGTGAATCCTGTAACAATCTCTGCTTTGTCGGCGCTCATACTAGTCGTCTTGTCAAGAATTATTCCCAAAGTTATACTGCCGGGAGCAGGAACTGGAGAAACTGTGGTTGTAGTGGTTGGCACCGTTGTTGTTGTAGTTGTAGTTGTAGTCGTTGTTGTTGTCGGCGGTGGTGTTGTAGTTGTTGTAGTTGTAGTAGGCGGAGGGGTAGTGGTGGTTGTCGTTGTGGTGGGTGGCGGAGTAGTTGTAGTAGTTGTAGTTGTTGGTGGCGGCGTAGTGGTTGTCGTAGTTGTCGTAGGTGGTGGGGTAGTTGTAGTTGTTGTAGTTGTTGGTGGTGGCGTGGTCGTTGTCGTTGTTGTCGTTGGTGGTGGTGTCGTGGTTGTCGTTGTGGTTGGTGGTGGTGTCGTTGTGGTAGTCGTAGTAGGCGGCGGGGTTGTTGTGGTGGTAGTCGTAGGTGGCGGCGTAGTTGTTGTTGTTGTCGTCGTTGGTGGTGGCGTGGTGGTCGTCGTCGTCGTTGGTGGTGGTGTCGTTGTTGTTGTCGTCGTTGGTGGTGGTGTAGTGGTCGTTGTCGTTGTTGGTGGCGGTGTCGTTGTTGTCGTCGTCGTTGGTGGTGGCGTGGTTGTTGTTGTCGTAGTAGGCGGCGGTGTTGTCGTCGTAGTTGTCGTTGTTGGTGGTGGCGTTGTCGTAGTGGTTGTCGTCGTTGGTGGTGGTGTAGTGGTCGTTGTCGTTGTTGGTGGCGGTGTCGTTGTTGTCGTCGTCGTTGGTGGTGGCGTGGTTGTTGTTGTCGTAGTAGGCGGCGGTGTTGTCGTCGTAGTTGTCGTTGTTGGTGGTGGCGTTGTCGTAGTGGTTGTCGTCGTTGGTGGCGGCGTAGTTGTCGTTGTTGTCGTCGTTGGTGGTGGTGTCGTTGTTGTCGTCGTCGTTGGTGGTGGTGTAGTGGTCGTTGTCGTTGTTGGTGGAGGTGTCGTTGTTGTAGTCGTAGTTGGTGGTGGTGTTGTTGTTGTTGTCGTAGTTGGCGGCAGTGTAGTCGTAGTCGTTGTTGTAGTTGGCGGTGGAGTTGTAGTAGTCGTTGTCGTAGTTGGCGGCAGTGTCGTCGTAGTCGTTGTTGTAGTTGGCGGTGGAGTTGTTGTAGTTGTTGTCGTAGTTGGCGGCAGTGTGGTCGTAGTCGTTGTTGTGGTTGGTGGCGGTGTAGTCGTTGTCGTGGTAGTTGTTGGCGGCGGCGTGGTTGTCGTCGTAGTCGTTGTTGGCGGTGGCGTAGTCGTTGTCGTGGTCGTAGTAGTTGGAATTAAAGTGCAACCGCCAGGGCCAGCCAGACCGTCTCCTGTGTACCCTTCCCGGCACACGCAATAAGCATCTGGTCTCATGTCGTAGCTGACTTCCACACATCTGGCCATTTCATGACATTTGTTTGGAAAAATTAGGCATTCATCTGAAACAAAATATTCATCTATGCATAACCCCTACAAAACGTTACAGATAACATCAATAGCTGAATCAATGTTTACTAAATTATTTAGATAGGATTAAGAATAGGTTTATAGGTCAGTTTAACCTCATGTTTGTCATTTGGACTGATTATGAACTGACGAGTGAGTGTCAAAATTACAATAAAATATTGCACACCTTCGTCACTCCAGTCCCCGCAGTCATTGACGCCGTCGCCCACGAACGGTTCCAAAACACACAGGTCTGTCGTGTTGCACTGATAAATACTGTAGCAAAAGCCATTATGGTCGCAGTAATCAGTCAATGAGCAAACTTTGAGGGCTGGAACAATAAAAATATATAATATTACACACATTACATGAACGTGTCACAGCTTCAGATAAGAAATATTTGAGTAGGGCTACTATGCTGCTGAACTATCGATGACCACCACGCACTTCTGCTCAGTGAGGAACTGTTACCTTGTGAGGCCTGAGTGTCAATTTTCCGGAGAAAATATTAAACGCGGCCACTATAATTATAAAATATAAAGAGTTAAATAAAAATGTTAGTGACGTCACAGTTGTCACATTATTATTTGTTGTTTAGTGCTAAACTTTAACAAAAGCTAAATTAAATATCAGCAATATAACCTGCAACTATTTAAGCTAGATCTTACCTCCGCCAATATTGCACTGATTTTCTACTTCAGAAAGGGGAATACACTTGCAGCCATCACATTTGTACAGTCCGGCAGGGCACTCTAAAAAAAACGAATTAATTTTAATTGCTGAAAATTTCAAACAGTACCATGGAAATTAAATGTTAGCAAAAATTATGCAAAAGTTGACAACAAAAATTGATCCAAATTAAATCAAAAATAACGTTATATTATTCTCCTAATGAAATCGAATTAGTATTTCGTAGTTGCCTGATTAGTGATTACTAATGCTACTTAGCATGAGTTATAGCAAGAGTACATAATAGAATTAATCCTATTATGCATTTTGCTGATCGTCTACGGTAAGAGAGGTCACAATTCTCTGATGTTGTTGTCCAGAGAAGCTGTGCTACATAATTGCAGCTATATCTGTATAACCATGAATGGTATTACTATTTTTCTTTTCGCTTCAAACAAGCAAGGGTATTCCGTGGGTGATGGCTTAAATGGAAGCCCAGACAGACACCTCAGTCTACCGAAGTCATCAGTGTGAAGTCTACCTTCATCGGATCCATCGGCGCAATCATCGATGCAGTTTCTGTAGGTGGAGTCAAAATGAACACAACTTCCGTCATCGCACTGCCATCCGATGTCCGTTGAGTTGGTACAAACGCCCATTATTCGCTTCAGTGTATCTACAATAAATCAGAAAGTTGATCTTAAAGTATCCGCTATTAGTGGCGCGACTATTTCGTAATCTTGCTGGCTGAACGAACATACGGCTGTAAGTATGAATCGTCCCAAAGACTGTACAGCAAAGCATGACTTAGGGAAGAATAGATAGAACGACCGTGATCTACAGACTACCACTCTAAACTTAACAGGACGAATGCTGACTGCAAGTCTACGGCCTTATGGACAAGCTTCCATACTTGTATATTTAATCACGCTACTGACTAGTCTACCCACATATGTAGTCTCGGTTTATAATGCCAGACTTCTCATCTGATCATTCGAACATGAATTTTTTCTGTAGATCCTGACGTTTTCTCCAAAGCAGTTATTTTTTGCCATCCTCTCGATTACACAGTTGCGTGGAGCCTTATCCAAAATTGGATTTAACGGATTAAATTTAAATTAATTTTGCTAATAGCGCAGCACAAAATGAAAATAGCCGGCTGAAATTTTGCCCCACATGACTCACATACGGTACCTCGGTGTGTGCCATGTTTCAATTAATTACGTTTAACTGACGCTGCGTTATTAACGAAATAAAGTTAAATTTAATCCGATAAGTCCAATTTTGGATAAGACCCTATGTAGGAAACAACACAAGTCGATCCCAACCTACGAAGAGCTGACGGATACTTACCGACCACACATAGGCCATCCTGCTTTTTATATCCCGTATTGCAAACACACTCTGTCTCCCCTGCGGCATTCACTGCACATTCGGAATTCGGCGTACACGTTACTGAATCGCATGGATTCGTCGGCTGAGCTAAAAAATAAAAAAACAATACCAATATTTTATTACAAGTAGTTATGGTTAAGCTGGCTCAAAGCGATCTTTCCAGCCCTATAATTTGGTTGGATTAGAAATTTCAAGCAGAATGATTGAGCAATTTACAGGTGCAAGGCCCTATTTCCATGGGCATAAATACAAAATAGCAAAAGGACTGTTTTAGAAATCAAGTTCAGTGCAAAACTACATAAGAAAGAAGCAAGTCATCAAAAGTGGTACTTTTGGTTTATTTAAAGACTGATTGGCCTTAATTCTTATTTCTGACCTCCGTTTTTTTATTCCGATTGCTCATGTATACTAATTGTTTATTTTTTCCTAAATCCGCTAAGTGCAATCGCTTCGTCGTAAAAAGATCAACGCTATTCTAATTTTTCCCGAAACAGAACTGTACTGGCTGTACATGCAACTACTTCTACTTAATTATGCCTCAAATGTCTTCAAAACTTAAATTAATTACAGTTTCAAAACGACAAAAACAAACCTAAAGATCCTTGCAAGTTCAGTGCGCAAATAAATAGCAATACATGTCTGCAAAACGCAAGTGGTTCGGAGGTCATTACACTCCCCACAAAGTGGAACCTCATGTATGGAATATGAGGGTGAATCTGCTACACGAGTTTGAACTGTTTGGTATTGAAGATGGGCTGTGTAGAAATAGGAGAGCGACTGCACGTCTTGGTGAGCTGTACAGCTGTGAATCTTAAGGACTGGGCTTATTTCTGTTTATTGTCTAAGGATGGGTTGATCAGTTGCTATAGAGTCCGATTATAACAAAAATGTAATTAGACCAGACTTAAAGGTTTTAGAAATATTTTCACATGCGTCTCAACACGAAATAGACTATTTTTTTGCGCAGGCTGCTGCAGAATCTCATCAGAATCTGATCATATTGTGATGTGCGCGTTAGTAACGAGGGCTTTTGAAATATTGGCTGTTTGAATAACATCCAAGAAACAACTTCAGCTTGACAACTGATTTCCTGACTTCAAAGATTTTCATTACAGGTGTTATCTAGTTATAAACCATTGATGTTTCAAGAAAACAAACAAAAAACATGGTTTTAAAAAAATTAAGTTCAGCTTGACTCATAATAAATGACGCATTTGAACTGTGTTGTGAAAATAAAGGAATACAATCTGCTTACATCTATTATTTGAAAGACATATACTCATTAAATCACAAGACAACTATTTACGTATGAATTCAATTGTAATTATTACACTCCTATTACTTCTGAAACGCCTCATCATTTGAGTAAGTAAGAGTACATAATAGTGCCACACTCTTCCTGTTAAGCAAGTGTTAAGCACGTTAAGCACAATTTACAAAAAAAGAGTTACCGGTGGTAGTAGATATGTAGTAGATAACAAACAGAACAAGCTCGATTAAGGGGGGAGGGGTGGCTGCCAGTATAAGTCAAAATTTTAGGTTCTCCGTGAACATGATTCACAAAGGTTGTTTAACTTAAACACAGTTTACATCAGCCTGTAAACTTCTGTGACCGGGTATTCTGTGTAGGTGCTAATATTTAGTAGTCTAGTGGGTCAATACCCGCCACACGTGTGAGTCAACGTAACTTTTGACTCCAAGTACCATATGCATTACGTAATGTGAACATAACTGTTATATGCCGGCTGGCATATAGTGCTTTCAGCTAATTGCTATTGCTAGCTAGCAGTGGCCAGCGTCTGGGATATTGCCAGCACGACTGTCGGCTGCAACAAGACAGCCGGTAGCATTCCTCCCCAGCTTAGTAGTTGCATGTCCACATTCAAGTTTTGTGTCTGCCTTTACAGGTCAAGCGTTAGCGTACCGTAAGCGTGGCCACGTAGGTCTGCTGCACTTTGATTTGCTTGGAGTCGGGGCGATAAGTTCAGTAACAACGTTATATCGTGCAACACAAGTGAACAACACAAAATGACAATAACAGCTTTTAATAGAATGCCAACAGAATAAAGACACTGAAAATACTGAACAAAGAGCTCTATATGTCGCTGGCCAGTGCATTACAAAACTCTGAACAGTACAACAAGCAGGCCCCAAAAGGGGGCAAGGTTCCTTCGCTGAGTGAAAATTCTGCTTAATTTACCCAGGAGAATTCAGCTTCGCGCTAATACCTGTGTATTATTTATTTAGTTCCAATGCTAAGGTGTTGATTTCACACACTAGGTATAACTTCAACAATTTTGTCGAAAATCCATGTTATAATCACCGCAACTGCTTGTGATTTCAATGACGCAATCGCTTTTCCTCGACAACAATATCTCCCGTCAAAACAGTTTTTGCTGACAAAAGATTTTGCGGTGTAAATTTTTTGCAAAAGAGTCAACGAATGGGTGTCGAACCCTCGAAGTTCATATCAACGAATTCTAGACTAGCGCTTCTGACCACTCGACCACGCCAGTTTGATGAATAGTGTTCTTTAGTTTTGACTATGTAGAAGGGAAGTACAAAACAAACAGCAGACTAGACGATCACGTGATAAGTATATGTATCGAGTTCGAAAAATCACCGAACGAAAGTTTTTTAAATCACGAAATTTTAGTAAAATGTTAACTTAATACTCAGGCAAAAGTATTATTAAGCATTATTTCATTAAAAATAGTAAGCAAAAAGCCTGTCTTCAAAAAAAGAGCAGTCGGTTCCCATACTGACTTTACGTGTTAATCATATGCGCTGGACAACATGTGGCTGTTACTTTTACACTATGCAGAGTTGATTTCAAAACAATAGTTCCTTCTCTAGAAGGAACAAAAATTCATAATACAGGGAAATCTACACAGATAATAACACAGTGGACATAGTGTAATACAGTAAGGATTAAGACATGCGCACAAGATTACAATTGAGCAAAAGTCGACAATAAGTAGACAGTGTGAAGGCGAAGGTTCTTGTAAATCCACACAGCAACCAGTTCATCAACCAGCAGGAGCAAAAAATCCGTCGTGTAAAGGTATACGTTAACACGGAGGTCTAATCTGGGAGATCTTGTACCGATATTTGACTGCCCGCGTACAAAGTCAGACAAAAAATGTCCCCGTGTTTTAACGAAAAAATTAACAATTTTTTAAATAAATATTTTTTAAATTATAAAAATTTTGCTTGCCCTTGTACCGTAGCTCTAATTTTGCTTGCCCTTGTACCAAAATCAAAAATCTGGGGGTGACAAGGACCCTCCATACCACCTGTGTTAAATCGTGTGTGTAGTTTTGTGATGCTCACTCTAGCAAGCAAACAGCAATGAAAACGTGATGAATAGCAATTAACTGCCCATAGCAGTCGCTAATATATTGAGCCAACGCGAATGCCAACTGAGCACTACGAAACAATAGCTATTAAAAAAAGTTACAATAGATGCCTCCTGGATCCTGCTCTTTACTGGCTTCTTGGTCTTTTTGCAAGGCCAATCTAGATATGACAGTAGAAATTTGCATAGGTGTGTACACTGTACAATCGTATTTTGCCACAGGGTCAAGTTTGACGTTCACATCTCCTCATAAAACCTTTCATCTCCAGGACGACAGAAACACGACAAGTGTTAATGCTAATGCTAAAACGGTTGATTTTGAACACGCCTGGGTCCATTGTGAACAATCGATTTCACACCTATCTAATGGGTCATTGGTGGCTGACTGCAACATGTGCAAGTGACATATGGGCTATCCAAGGGGTTTCTGTTAAGACTTACTTCCTGTTTCTTATGTGTAAGCAACTTAAATGTCGCGCTACACAGCAATAACAGCACCATCAATACAAAAATGTTGTGGATTATGCATGCCAACCAGCTACTTGTGCCCTCAATGGCTTTGCGTGTTCACTGTTTCCGGGCAATCTCAACGACATTTGCAAACGTTTGAAGCCGTTAAGGCAACTCTAGACTTTTGTGCTGCATTGCTATAGTGACACTTTCGTAGGTGAGCACATTTGGTAACTTTTTGCTAGTCACGTTTGTATCAGCGCGAGAAGGTTCTTTGACAGAAGACTGTTAACTGTCACAAAAATTGTTTGGCCTATTGTTCGACCGGGTATATTCCACCAACGGAGACTTTGCAACATATTTGTCAGGACACTTTTGCAAACATTGAGCAGATTTATTGTTTGGGCTCATGATGGCTAACGCATTTCGCCCGATGCCAACGTCATAGGTGTTCTGCTCTACGTACGACTAGTATTCAACTTCTGAAGCACTGTTTTAGATTTTCAGCGTCACTCAGCATCGTCCTATAACATTTAGGGTTTGTCCCATAGACAATTTCACGGGCTGCACCACTACGTTTCAGAAATGGAGCCTTACGACAGCTTACATAAGATACGTTCGTGTTTGGGTCTACTGTCATTTGCCGCGGGCGCCGTGCTGATTTTGCCAAGAACTATGGAAGTGTTGTTCAATCGTTTACCCTTGTATTCCGCGTTAAACAAGGAATTTGCAATGTTGCTTGGGCTGATTTTATTACGTAATAATCTTTGCCTTAGCCTCTTATTTTGATGTGGCAGTGCCTTAAACTCTGTAGGACTGTTTCGGATGTATTATTTGTGCAATCACAAACTTGACTCCAAGAGCAAAATTCTGATTGTTGATATTAGGATTTGCAGGTTTTCTAGTGTAGAATTTCGTTAAATTTGAAGATAATTGAGAAAAATTGCTTCTAAAGTCGTCGTAAATCCGATATGGCCATGTCAGAGACTGCTTCGGCTCGTTTATATTCAGCATTTTGTTCCAAAATTTCTATTCGATCTAGTAATTTGTTTAAAATTTCACCCTGCATTTTTAGCTGTGTCTGTGCTTTTGCTTGCAATCATATGGATGACGTCTTTACTGCGATTCACGATGACGCTCTGTAGGTTGGTGCAGAAGGCATGCAGCGTGATGATTGAGGTCATCCATCGGCTAAAAACTTTCTATTTTTTTGCCAAAACCAATGCTTCCTCAAACGTGTGTGGCCTCGCTGATAATACAAATCTGCGGATTTACGGTGTTTATTCAAACCGTTCACAAAAATTTCTTTTGCCAATAGGTCTCTCGCAGACCCCTGAATGTAATTTCCGGATGCCTTTTTTGCAAGTTTCTGAATGTCTCTGCCAAAATCTTCTACGGACTCATTGGTCCTCTGTACTCCATGATGTAACTCAGAACTTAGTAAACTACCAAATTGGCGTATATTTGTACAGTTTTAGTGTGAGTGCTATTCTTTAGTCGTCTAATGAGTGAATATCAGCCACACTTGTGAATCGTGACTTTTGACTCCAAGTACCAGGTTTGTGACGTTGCGTTGTGTATCTAAAACTGTATGCCACATCCACAATGTAGTCTTAGAGCATCAGAAGACAACCACAACGGCACTTGCTCACGAAGTCATACTTTATTGAATAAATAGAGGGGCACCAGGGTAATAAAATACGACACAGCATACATAACATAGGTGGTCAACCGGGATACAATTACATAAAAGCAAGACTCAGCGGGCAATGATTATTTATGAAGAGGGCAGGGGTAAGTATAAACATGGCACGGGTGAGACTATTTGATTAGGGCACGGGGCATCGGGGGAAATCGGCTAGGCAGACTGACTTTCTTGCCAAATACACTGATAGCCTTATATAGCATCGTCTACGCGGAAGTAATTGAAGGAAATTAAGTCTTAGCCAATGGCGTTAAATGACAACTTTTTATTCGTAATATTTAGCTAATGACTTGAAAGGTCAAAATTCTTGGACTTTCTTATTTTTAGAGACTATTTTTGTTTTTGTAGGACCTGAACCAGACTCTGCCCAACTGAAATGCCAAGTCAAGATTTTATCTTGAATTCTTGACATTAAACCTCTACGTAATGTGCATACTAACTGTTAAATGCCGGCCTGGCTTATAATGCTTTCAGCTAGCTGCCATTGCTAGCTAGCAGTTGCCAGCGTCAGGCAGGCATATTGCCAGCACGACTGTCGGTGCAGCCAGTCCGTTTGGGACGTCCAAGCTATATTTAAGTTAATTATTAAGTTTAAGTTAATTAACTGACAAAAATACACTATTTTTCAAAGCAATTTTTCGTTAGCTACTTTTTGGCTTCTGAAACTTTTCTCAATGGATTGTAGTACAGAAAAATTAGCTCTATTTTTTGGAAAATACGTGTAGGCAAACTTTAGGTTTCTGAAATTCAGCTATGGTGCTCATTGTTTCAAGATTACTGTCAGCTGCAAAAACCAATCCAATTGAAACTTTGCCAACGGTTAGAACAGACGTATATGGAGGCACCGATATTCTTCAATTGTATTTTTTATGATTTGCCTCAATACGACAGGCTTTCTAAAACGTCACTTTCGATAAAAAATAAAAGAACTAAAATTTTGTCGCCACTAACTAAAATTCGACAAAAATGGTGTCTGGGCCAGATCTTTAATTTAAGCTATTAAGTGTTAAATGTGGTTAAGTCATTGCTGAGCTATATTGTTTCAAAAATTGGACAAATTTTGCAAAATTTCAAATTTGATGTTGTCATAAAGTTTGCTAAAATGCTCCCAGAAGTTTAAAACTTGGCAAAAAGACGTGCCTAGTGTCTGTCTTGGCTGCACTTGAACAAAAAACTACGTATCAGCAAGAAAAAAAATAATAGCAATTTGATTTATTGGAAGTTACTCAGAGCGCCACCTTAAATGATTTAAGGTTTTTTAACAATTTAAAAAAAATGCTCCAAAGTGTGCTTCAAGGTCTGTTTTCAGTAATTTTCATATCTCTAGACTAAACATAAAGCTAATTTAAAAGTAAAACTACCTAAAGGCAACATTTAAGAACTTTATGGGCAGGAACTTAAAACATAAAAACGTTAAAAGTTAAACGAGCGTTTAGTTAAACAAGCCCTAAACAATGTCTATGAATCAGATTTAGACTGTGTTTAAATCACCGTTTAGCTAAACGATCGTTAGAAATTGTTCTAAGTATCTGTAGCATGGGATTAGAATAAAGTGATAGAACGAGAATTGCAGAAAAATCGTAATGAAAATACAAATACAAAGTTAGTCTTAGACAAACGTTTTAGACTTGGACTGTTTTTAAACGCGCTTTGTAAATTCCACTCAAAACGTTCCTTCATCCGAAAATGTGCTACTACTGACGAAGTAAATCACCATTCGATATCCTAATGTCATATCTCAACCTCTATGATTTCATGAGGAAGTACTTCAAAAACGTTGTCATCAACTAGAGTTAGAACAAAAAAAATAGCATAAGAATACTGGAAGGGTAATTATCGAATTATGCCAATATCTTAACAGTAATAACAACACACATAGTAAAAATAAATAATCATATTTAGAAAATAAACGGTGGACTGCAGCTGCACCAAATCAACCCATTTAAAACTTTGTTATCATAACTATGTACATATATGAAATGCAATACGATGAATAAATACAACTTTGAATACAAGAAAACCATGTCCTGTACAGGTTAAGCTAATCTTGCAACTTTTTGGTGCAAAATATTGAACAGACCTGTGTTTGCCCACCTAGTTTTATTTTTATTATTTGATCCTAGTTTTTATTAACGCTGAATAGTGCGGTAAATGAAAACATACGGCTATGCTAAATCTGTACGCAGACATGAAAAGTTTAGACGTAGTCGAACATACAACATGGGACAGAGAAATAACACCACAAAGCGTACAGTACAGTAAACTAGCAATTTTGTACACTGGATTTTATTATGAACGGACTAAATTAGCTTTAGTTTCATAGTTAGTGAATAATTCTTTGGAGGACAGTAAAATTCTTCAAACGATCCGACCTAAGTACCAATTTATTTAACCCAATCTACTAATTTCAAAAACTCGTAGATATGCAGTTAACTAGATCAGAATGGGTAAATTTCCCAAAAAAGGTCTTGTTAAACCCATGTTCTACGTACTGATAGCATAATTTGCAAATAATTTCCTTATTCTAAAAGCTTGGTCTAGCTTACTTTGAATTTCGTACCTGCAGCACAACAAGTTTCTGTTTTGCTGAAATTTCAATTGAACTAAGACCACGGGTTGAAAATTAGACAAAAATCGTAACCAATCAGGCAATCGTCTGGAATGAAATTATGTGCAAATCATATGAAAACGCATGTAGAACCATATTCTAGCAAACCACCTTTGTGACATCCATCGAAAGTAAGACCAGGCTACAAGACGCCACTGGTGGCAGCTATGGCAAGTCGCAACTGTCATCGGGTTGTTTGACGTAGCCGGGACGACAGACGCACTCGTGCAAGCCGAACGGGGGCCCAGGTGGCGGATTTGTGACACTGTCCTGGCATATGGACGTGGTTGTATTACAGAAATCTATGCCCAGCCAGCACTCGTCAAAGTAGTACGGATCTGAAACAACACAATTAGTGACAAAAGCCGCATCTCGACAGACATAGGGTCAGCACTCAGTACTTAAATTAAACGATGCCGTAATGTGTGTAATATAGCATAAAAGAACAAAATAGTCCGTTTTTGAAAAAACTATTTGTCTTCACTCGATGACAAAAATAATAAATCTGGTCATAAAATTAAATAAGCCGCGATTTATAAATAGTTAATGGAAAATAAACATTGTATATATTTACTTAAAACATTCACAAAAACCCCTCACGCTGTCAAAAATAGAATTCTTTGAAATCAAAAGTATAATCCAACTTTTCTAACTAAATTCCAGCGACAGAGAAACCGTTCAATTATGCACTAGCGGGGGCATTCAATTTTCCTAAATTTAAAAACGGTATCTGAAAATTAAGTAAACTTATGAGTAATTTGCAGTAAAATTACATACTCCATTTTAATTTATGAAAATTTTTTTACGTAAGTACATACATGATAATTTTATTTTAATAGTAAGTTCAGTATGCCGCGGCTAAACCTCCTTAGTCCACACTTGTTTCTACATAAGTTTATAGCTTTGACTTTCCAGTGTATTTGAGAGCAAGCAGGATTTTCATGCAAACTTTTGGAGTAAATTGCTTTTGACACCTACGAACTTTTACGAAGTTTACTCCTACCGCCAACAAATTCCTGAACACATACAATTATTCCCCGACAGTTTTTAACAAACTTGTGAATGTGAAGCATGTGAATGCTAAGTAAACACTCATGCCTGTAATGCCTGTGATTTTAAACCTCCCGCTATATTAATACAATATCTCAATTGAATATTCCTTTCTAAATTTTTTTTAATTCTTCAATTTCGCCACATTTTTCGTGGTTTCAGGCCAATTGCAAAATTGAAAAAAACATCTCAGATTCTCAAAAATTGACAAAGGCCCATGCTTACTATATAACCCGATACTTTAACTGTATTTTGATGCAGAACAATGCTCACATGTAATTACAAAACGAAAAGCAATACCTGCCACCGCTGAGGCAGAAAAAATAGGGTATAAAACATATGATCTAATGTATATTCTATGTGCAGCCTATACATAAGCTGAAAACTGTACGCACACTTAAATAGGAAATAAAGATAAATAAAAAAAAGTAAACACACGAAAACTAAATACGTCTGACCAAGAGTACATAATAGGGAAGAGTATGACACTCTTCCCTATTCTAGCTAACCGGCTGGAACGATGCCCCAGCCGAAATAGCCCTTCTACGCCTTGATTTCAGAGGGGGGGGGGGGTACCCCAGCCTCGAATTAAGACCTGTTTTGATTCCAGGGGAGGATCCCCCCTCAAATTGTGCATGTGTCTTGATTTGAGGGGGGGGGTACCCCCCTCGTTTGAGCACACCACCAGCTCACCACAGAGTTCATGCTGGTGGTCTGCTAAAATGAGGAAGGGGTTCCCGTACCCCTCCTGAAATCAAGACACTTCCGGGATTGGAGGGAGGTCCCACCCTGGAATCAAGACATGTCTTGATTCGAGGGGGGAACCCCTCCCCTTTGAAATCTAGGCGTAAAACGGCCATTTCGGCCGGAGCATCGTTCCAGCCGGTTAGCTAGAATAGGGAACAGTGTCGTACTCTTCCCTATTGTGTATACTCTTGGTCTGATTTTGTCTTAAAACTAAAACTAAAAACTTGAAACATAAAAATCAAGCTGATAGTTGAACTATATAAGCTTTTCATAAGCAACAATTTTATGGAAAAGTTAATAATGCCATTCTATTTTAAACGTTCTAAAATCTTAAATTTAGATATTTACACCCGACATTTGCAAGAAATGCACAAGAAAATGCCAATCGCAAACGTGGTTCGCGCGTCATGGATTTATTTCCTCTTGACGTATCATTCGCGTAGACAATTTGCACTGTAAAGGGCACATGCGTTAAGACATTCATATTTTCATAATTTGCTTTGAAACTTACAAACTGTTAAATAGTACAGTCGTTTTCAAATGAAAATGGATTTGCCCGACGCCATTTCATCATCCGACGCGTCGGATTGCATCATCCGTCGCGTCGGATGACATCATCCGACGCGTCGGGTTTTATCACCGAGGCCGTCGGATGACATCATCCGACGGGCCTGGCTGGGCGTCGGGTTGCATCATAAAGTTAAAAATTGGAGAGCTTGATGGAAAAATGTAGGAGGGGGATTACTTAGCGAGTTATGAAAATTTTTTATAGTTTACTTTTATATGTTGTTTAGTATTTGTTTTCGCAAAATTAAAGTCAGTTTTAACTACTAAATTCTAATTTTATTATATAATGGAACTAAAAGAACAAAAATAGTTAGTATTTATAGTTTGCCAAAAAAGCCACCCCTATTTAAAACTTTACACCTGAACTTTGACAGCTAATTAATTACTAGCTGGCAAAACTCTAGGCGTCGGATTTCATAATCGACGGCGTCGGATGACATCACCCGACGCGTCGGATGACATCATCTGACGCGTTGGATGACATCATCTGACACGTCCGATTTCATCACTAATCCTGACGCCTAGAATCCATTTTCATTTGGAACCGACTGTATATACACACTAAATTATACGACGAAGCAGCTAAACTCGACGAAATCGAACTAATGTACTTTCAACAAGCATCAATCTTATGCAAAATTTTCAGCTGCCTTTATCATTTCCACAAAGTTTATGCCTGTCGCCTTACAATTTTCGTTGCTACGTTTAATACTCTCCAATTAGTTCGTCTAAAGTCCAGTATATATTTGGCGATCCCGTTTTGTTTTTTAGTCTTCACTGAATTGTTTTCATATCACTGAAACATCAACAGTACCATAAAAAAAGTGCGTCGGTGTAGCACTTTTTGGCGAAAAAACTTAGCTGTCAATTGTAAACGGTTAATTATTTTTGTAAGGTGCTGCTCAAAAAGATGGTACCGATTACGAAATACTAAAGTCTGACCAAAAATGTTGAACACTGAGAAAAAACAGGTGGCATGATTTTCTGTACTCTTGATGGCAAAAATTTGTTCTTTTCGTATTGAAATCACATATTTTGTTTTGTCTTAAGAGTTTAACATTTTTGGTCAGACTTTAATTAGCAAATCAAACTGCAAACATTGTTTTAAGAATTTTTAAACTAAAAAATTACCTTTGAATTACTTTTTGAACTAATTATTGCCGGAAAACAAAAAGCTATTATTACATAGCCGCATGTATGGCAAATCAAACTTGACAACCAATAAAAGATAGACCGGCTAGAATATAAAAACTTAGACCAACCATTAATCAAAATGTCAAAACACGTGTAAAGTACGCCGAAGAAAGCAAAGTAAAGACCTGTCGGCCTGTGGGCCGTCAGGAAAAAGTGATACGTAGCATTGAGAATAATATTGCAAGGCGACAGGTTCAAACTTTGCGAAAGTGATAAAAGTGTCGAATAACTTTTGCATAAAATTGCTGCTTGTTATGTATATTATTCGTAATATGTGTCAAAATCTCCCTTGTCTTGCAGATAGAACTGTCAAAATATTTTTGTTATTATAAAATACATGACATGTGTAATTAGTAAAACTAGCACAACGTCCAAATAGCAAGGGTTGTCATTCAGCCTCGCAAACACAAATTATGCCACGTAGATATAGCGCACAGTGACATTAAATTACATACGAGATACAGGGAGAGTTGACATTTTAGCACGCAGAATTTGCGCTATCAACATTTTGCTATCGATATAGCGGAATGGACATTCCTCCCGTTGACATTGCGAGAGCAAACATTTATATAGTAATGACCTTCGTCGGTCGCATCCAAGCAATCTTCCATGCCGTCTAAGACAAAGTCAAAGAGCACACAACCGCTCCCGTCCAGGCAGGGGAAGGATCTGTTCACGGGAATGTCGCAGTTCACTAAAACAGTAACCAACAATAACAGTGTCAAGTATGACGAGGTACATACATAACACTATTCACATTTCCAAGTGCAACACATTCAACCTATTTGTCCTATGCGTATAGATATTCCCTCAATTTTTACGCGGCCCCTTCAGGAGCCACGGGTGCCGCGTATATACTATGTATATTCAGAATCTCAAACTTTACGTTATTTTTAAGTTAATAGGTCAGACTTCCTGTGTTAAATAGCACAGGAAGGGTAGGTACCTCGATCTTGAACAACAAATTCACAGTTCTTTCTCCAAACTCAGCGAATATGAAAAAACAATCGTGCCGGAATGGCCTCGAACCACTGAAAATCCACTCGTAGAGCATTCGCTCTAACTGCTGAGCGAATTGGCAGCTGTTGTCAACGAATAAACAACGGAGCTAATCAGCAAACGTTGTAGATGTAACACAGTCGAAATTAAAATTTTTGTTAAACTATGTAACTTCTAATGATTACTCCAACTAAACCAAACAAAGAATCTGCAATTTTGTTTGATTATTAATAAATATTTGTATTCACAAACTTTTCAGCTTGACCATTACAACTATGTGTGTAGTCTGTACCAGCAGTTATTATGTTTAACTTTTAGGACAACTACTAACAGGGTTCGTTAGTCGAGCGCAATGATTCTCGCTTGGCGTGCGAGGGGTCTTTGATTCAAGTTTATGACGAGCCTTATTTTTTCTGAAACCCATGTTATTTTTTTAAAACGGTTTTTAAATTTCATGTTATATTTTTAGTTTTTGCATTTCAATTTATCAGCAGTCATGACAACTGAATAAGGTATTAGGACTGACCTAGTGTCATTAAATATTAGGTATAAAAACATGGTACAGCTTAAAAAGTCAATTTTGCAAGAAATGGCCGTGTTTTATATTTCCTGTGGAATATAGACACTCTTCACTACGTATAAAACTATTCATCCCTCAGCAGAAGAGCTTGTCTGTATCTAATACTCTTTTTGATACGACAGTAGTTCGAGCTTGTCTGCTAATTGGGTAGGTTCAAGGTTGTGTCTTTACTCCTTATTAGTGTGTATGTCCTCATTGTCTATTTCTGGGTCCATGCCTCGTTCTTTAGTTTAGGATTAACCAATAACCTCTATTCATTATTCCGTTGCGCGGACTTATTGGTTAACCCAAGCCCCAAATATTGTAGCCAAGTATGCTCCTGTGCATATTTATCGAAAAGTGTTTGTAGTTGAAAATTTGAACTTGATCGAAACAATTTCAACGGTGAACATAACACTGAAATCTCAAATGCACGAAATTGGAAATGTTTGTCGTTGGAAATCTTTATCGTTGAAAGTTCGTCGTTATGTTTGCCGGTGAATCAATGTTCGTTGTTGAAAATTTTCGCCATTTAAACTATTCGTTGGTGAAATTTATAGCATAAAAACGTTATAAAGGATCAATCAAAACTCAATCCAATCCAAAAATTTTTCAACGACGAGATTTAAGCCTTTACAACACTTTATGCTCTATGCTCTAAATTTCACAACAGAAGAACTCAACGGTGAACATTTTCAACGACGAACATTTCACACAATTTAGTATTAGAAAGGCAAATGTTCGCCTTGGAAATAATTTGATTATCTAAAATTTTCGACGACACACATTTTGCTTCAATGGCGAACCTGAATAGTATAAGGCCCGGCGTAATGGAACATGGGTAGTGAAATGCAAATCATTTATGCCAAGTCAAATTTGAGTATAAATGCAATAACAAGCACTTTAGTCGACCAGCGTATACATTTTTCACACGATGACAGTCAGTATTATTTTACCGTTGCGGTAAAATGTAGCGCGGCGTGCAGTAAACTTTAACAAGTAGGCCCCAAAAGGGGCAATGTTCCTTCCCCGGTGTCTACCTTTCAAGTTTAATTGAATTGTATCTACTGTGTCTATCTGAGCTGAGCACATCGGCTCCAAGAAGCGATAAACAGTGTTATCCAGGGTCTCTTATATAGTCCTGGTGAAACATTACGGTGCCGAGGCTGAAAAAGTTACACCAAAATACTCTACATCGATTATTGATTTTCATGGATATACGCAGACAAAAATCAGCAGCCAACTCCCAGGCTGAAAACACACACAAAACATACAGGCTATGCAGCCTGCTCAGCAGCGTTTAACGCTGCGAACAGTTAGTTTCAAAACAATAGTTCCTTCTCTAGAAGGAACAAAAACCAGTGCAGTAGCAGTACATTGTTAAGCATACTCATTTTATAAGCATCTACCACTGCATAAGTCCAATATGGTGTTGGCCGAGCGAGCACCTATTACACAGCAAAGAACGTTAACGCCATTGCCATGCAGTTGCAGTTGTGCACTAATGTTGGCAACGGGTCCAACAACCCGATCTGACACAACTGACGACGAGCAGTGATGCTGCTGTTCCTGAATCCCTTATTGTCACTCCAAAAAATGTTATCCGTATTAAGGTTGGATGGATACTTTTTGATGTAATACTTTTTTGGTTAGATTTCTTGGAAACTTGGAAAAACTGATTGTGCAAAAACAAATTGCATGATGAAATGGCAAAAACCAGATTATGCAAAAAAAAAAGAATGAGAAAATCAAAGTCGAATTTCAAAATTTCCGCACAAAACTGACCTGCACAGTGCACAGTGAACACAGAAAATCGTGACATAAAAAATTAATCGAATACACGCTTGTGCGTAGCGTAAATCATTTCGCAAAACATACACACGCACGTCGCACACACACACACACACACACACGCACAACACACAAGCCAGCTGCTGTGTATCGGTTCAGCTGTTGTGTCAGCGCAGTACCAAACCATCAGCTCAATGCACTGAAACTTAGCATGATTTACATGCAATTTTGTTTTCAGTGCATTGACTGAAATTAGTAAGAACGGCCGCTTAGGCGGCCGCGCAAAAAGTGCGATACAACGGCTGTGCAGCAAATGGTTGAATGATCCTGATCCTGATGCAAATATTAGCTTTATGCAACAAGTGCAACACATTCTATCTATTTGTAGCTATGCGCATAGTTTCTTCAGGTTTCAGAAGCTAATAGTGACTTCGATAAGACAATAGTTCGAGCTTGTCTACTGAATGGGTAGCGTGCTCTTCCCTGTTGATATCCCCACTGTCTTTTGTTTATTATACAATAACCTCTATTCATTACTTATTGTGTAGCCGCATAACGCAGCCGAACAGGCTTCTGTGTGCCCGATTTATCGAAGCAAAAGGTTATAGTTCAACAAGTTTCTTTTTTCCTGTGGTGCCACAGCACAACAGGTCTTTAATTTTGATTTTGGCAGTATAACACTAAACTGTGCAAGAAATTCGTCTGTATGCATGTTTTACTTCAGCTTCAATATGTATGTGCGTGTGTCACCTAGAATTACAGTGTTAAGTTACACTGGAAGCTCAGTAGAACACAGCTATCTGCAGTGCAACGCTACGTTGATGGAATTTGCCGTTTCAAAAAAGTTAGTTAAGGGGCGGAATCGAACCATCTGTCCTCAGATTATTAATCCAAAGCGCTGCCGTCTGAACTAACCGGTTCCTACCACTTAATCTCAATAACTGAATGATTTTAGTGGAACAGTGCATCAGACTCAAGCTTTCAGTAATAATAACTCAGAAAACATTGCTACACTAAACGTACAATTCAACGTACATTCTAAAAATATATATTGATCAACGAAATCATTATCGATAAACCGAAATCTTAATAAGGCTATTGATGTTATCTTACGCTTGTAGTTACAGAGCACCAGTAGTCATGTCGACTTTTAACGATTATTAGCAAGCCGAAATAGCACAGTTGGGAGTGCGTTAGACTGAAGATCTAAATGTGTCTGGTTCGATCCCAGGTTTCGGCAACTTTTTTAAACTTGTTCTAAATTGGCAGTTTTTAATAAGTTTTGTCTTTTGCCTTATATTTATTTTCCCAGAAGCTACAAATAAATATATATGCATCTTAAGGATTTCACTTTTCGTTAATTATTTAAGGCATTTCATGTTGGCCTTAGCCTATGACCGCGATGCTTTTTCCAAATTTGATCGCTGCGTTTTATTGATATAGTTTTATTTTTTTCCTTTGAAAGATACCTGCAGACTAGAAATAAACTCCTTAATCAAAAGACGCAGCTTATGACTTTTGAATTAGAATGGTGCTATGATACATCATTTTTTCGTTTGAGAGACTTCTAGCTTGTTTTTACGTAATATGTAGTAGGGAAAAACACCTTCAAGATTTTGCATACACAGTTTGCTCGAAAGAAAAACTACGCCAATCTTTTATGTTACACAATTTGAAGTAAAATAATTGCTACACAACAGGTTTTAGCTGACCCACTGGTCAGTTTACTTGGAAGTGTTGCTTACTACTTACTGAAGGTTTTGCCGCAGATTGGGCTTGTTTGGCCCATATCTGAGTGTACATTCTGAAATAACAATATGCTTGCGTGATGGTAATAGGTTATACGTTTCTAAAGGGTTAATCAGTGTATATATATTCCATGGATAGACAATATTGTGACAATGCATATTCTTACACATGAATAACATATTCTTACTTCGTTTTGCGGTACACAGCTCGTAGACATCCTCTTTGGGCACACACTTTGAACAGTCGTCACAATTCAGTCTTGTTGGCGAGCATTCTGCAAACATTGGATTAGTAATGCCAGTAAATCCAAGGGTCGAAGCGGGAAAAGCACTTTCATCCGTTTTTTCGATTCATGCTTTAAGAGTGAACGGACATTGGGACATACGGGTATACGGCTTTCAGGGTATATGGGTAAGTGTTCAAAAAATGAAACGCACGCTTTCCCGCATCTACGTACAGCTATACAAGCCAGTTTGCGATTTAATAAACTTTTTGACTAAAAAAGTATTTTTCAATGATCTTTGTAAAAAGCTCGAAAGAATCGTCGAAACATTAATGATAATAAGTTTAATAGTCAATATCAATTCCTTCGCATTCAATACTCAATGATTATATATGCAAGTGTGTTATGTTGCATCTAATCCTGGGCTTTACGTTCGTCGACTCCGTTGGGACAATCTATGATACAGTCTCGATGTCGATCCTGATCGATGCAGGTGCCGTTGCCAAAGCAGTCGAACATGTCCGGGCAGTGGGGACTGGACAAGCCACGGGCCACGGCTAAACACGAAATAGGCAAATTAGGTAGATGGAAAACAGACTGTGCCAATACGAACATCGCAAAATAATTGTAATTGGATGGTACGATCTTTAGCTAAGTGGCTGTGTGGCTGAGTGCTTACGGCGTTTGGTTTTTAATCTGAAGGTTGGAGAATCGAAGCCTCTGAGCCAAAATTTTGAACCAAGTTGCGGTCAAGTCCAGTTTACATAACAATTTAGACAATCGTGTTTCGAAGTGAAACAAAAGAGTAAAAAATGTACAAACACGATTGTTTGTTTGATAAAATATTTTCATTTGGCGAGTTAAAAACTAAAAAGCAAAGAACCTGGAGGAGGGCAAAAAAATTCGAAGGGTTTTGGATAAGGGGAAAAGCTTAAAAATTGGTGAGTATCAAAAGTCTGAGGTAAAATTACGTCAAAAGGAGCACGTCAAAAACAGGATCCCAAAAAGAAAAAATGGCGTCGATTGCAAAAGGGTCTCGTTTACCCTTTTTAGATTTTTAACCCTCAAAACTAATTTTTGTGCCAAAATCGCCGTTTGTTCCTTGCCTTTAAGTCGCTAGCTGACTTGTTAGCTGCACAATTATGCTCAAGAAAACAAAAAAGAAAAATGCTCAAGGTTTATGTAACGTGAAGTATCCTTAACATAAGTGTAATGCTCAGCAGCTGAGAGCGTAAACATTACATCAATGATTCCGATTTTCAAGGATCATCAATGATTCAAGGACAAAACAATAGGGACAAGCACAAAGACATATATGAGGGTACCGGCTCGCAAATTTTTTGGGCCCAGTTCGCAAACTTAGGCCCGGTTCGCAAACTTTTCAACTCATTATTGAATAGTGACGGTTCGCAAACTAGTAGTACCGAATCGCAAACTTTCTTTTAGTCGGCAAACATAGTAGCTTATATATTGATTATTTTTACGTAACAAAGACCTCACACAAAAGTGTACTACAAAAATATTCTTACCTCTGCATATTAACTCATCAACTTACCTGTTAAAGGTCAACGTTCACTGAGCAAACAGTTGAAATTGATTGCATAGAAATTTCACCTCCCAAGTTGCAAACAATGAATGGAAATTTTACAACGATTAGACACTTTGGGCAATAAAATAAGATTATTGTAATTTTACAGTATAAATATACTAGGTTTTCATTCATAATCACTCCATTGGTTTGCTTTTCCTATCCGAAATGGGTGAAAACTTTCAAGACCCACGACATGGTATTTCCAAATTTGGCAAACCATTTGTTTTGCATCAGTCTCGACATGTTGTGGTCGATGACACATTTACCTATTACCCCCTTGATTTTCCTTTTAAGCAACTGTATTTTAGCTGAACAGTGGTAATTCCAATAAAATCTGAGCATTTTTTAACTAAATTCAAACCAAATTGTTTCAAAAGTGCTTAAAATATATCTTAACTCTTTGCTGCATGAAAGTTCAAAAATGCACTAAGTCCAGTCATTGGCTGGGTTTTGATCCGTCACCACAGACGGAGCCTGCGTCACAGAGACAGCTTTGTGGCAGGACTGTCACGTCTAGCTACAGTCGGTTTCAAATGAAAAGGGATTCTAGGCGTCGGGATTAGTGATCAAACAGCCTCAACAGGTAAGCGTATGATTCAGAGCTGTGGCGCAAACATTTTGTAAAAAAACTCGAATTTTGGAAAAGACCGTTTTTTAAACCCTTGTTTTAAAAAGAAGAGCAATGGGTGACTTCCCATACATAGCATACATTTAGGTAAAAAACAGTTCTACTTTATGCAAGAGACCGCTTGCGATTTGAATCTGGGAACGCTGAGCTATGGCCTTCCAGAAATCACCTAAAAACACAATTACCCCCTTAACTAATAAAAAACTGAATTCAGTAATAAAATACCTTTAATTTGAAATTAACACCTTTTAAACAGAATATAAAAATAAACTTTTAGAAATTTTTTGAACTAGCTGAGTAGTCACCCTCATAAATTTTCCTAGCATGCTTTCCAATTTCAAAATTTATAATGCAATCCGACGCCCACCCAGGCCCGTCGGATGATGTCATCCGACGGCCTCGGTGATGAAACCCGACGCGTCGGGTGATGTCATCCGACGCGACGAATGCTGCAATCCGACGCGTCGGATGATGAAATGGCGTCGTGCTAATCCTTTTTCATTTGAAAACGACTGTACTTGGCCACCGGCTTGCTTCACTCGGATACCTAAGGCATCCTCGTGAAGTACCAGATTCTGTGAAACATAAAGCCGACAGGTTTCACTAGTGGAAGATAGTGCAATTTTGATTCTGATGTAACAGTATGCGGGAAAGGGTTAAAAATATCTAAAAATCCAATTGTTTTGATAAAGTGCCTCTTTTTGTCTGTGTCAATATAAGTCGTCTTTATTTCGTGTTGGTCCTAGTGTGTCTGTTAGACTAGGTGTTAGATTAGACTTCATAGGAGTTTGAAAACCGCTACTCAGAGTTTGCGAACCGGGCCCCTGACAAAAGTTGACCGTAATTAAAAAGTTTGCGAACTGGGATTGGCCCGAACTGGTACTAGGCCTATGATCCCGGTTTAGAGATTATGAATAATCTTATCTTTCCAACCTGAGTACTGCACCTGAGTACCTGAGTATGCAGTGAGTACTGAGTATACCGACATCGCCATACACCAAATGTCCCCCTACTCCATATACCAGCCGTCAAACTACCTCGACTGCGAATGCGTGCATGTTTGACTGAACACAGCTGGACAAACCTTACAGCAGCATTAGAAAATAGTCAATAAGCTTACGATCCAAGGTTGCGGTCGGCAGAGTTGTAGTTGTTGTAGTGGGTGGCAATGTAGTAGTTGTAGTTGTAGTTGTAGTTCTAGGCGGTACTGTGGTAGTTTTAGTTGTAGTTGCAGGCGGCAGTGATTCAGAGGTACATTCGAATCCATCGCCTAGATACCCCTCTATACAAGTACAATAGTAGCTGCCGTCCCCGATATTAGTACAGGTGGCCATTGGATGACAAATTGAACTACTAAATTCGCACTCGTCGATTATTGGTGGATCTGAAAGTAAAAAATGTGAATTTTTAAGAAATATACATTGATGTGACAACTAATTTCCGACTTGTGCCCACTAAAAGAATAACAGACTTTGTGACAAAGTTTCACTTGCTTTTTAGAAGCATATAAGCTGACTCATATTTGTATAAAAAGGTTTTAGTTGTGAACGGCACACCCAACATCTGATACATTGAAACATTACTGCAGCAGGTTTCGTCACCTTCATCACTGTTGTCTTCGCAGTCATTGAAACCGTCAGCGACCCATTCTCTGGGAATACAACCGCCATTGTTGCAATTGAACACTTCTGGTGGCTTTTTGGCACAGTATTTGATCAAGTCTGCAAAACAAATTTAGTTTCAGTTGGTAGTTTCGAATTTGCAGCTTTTTTTGATAAGCTGTTACTCGGTTGTTTCAGAAGCTATTTATAGGCGGTTTTTTGCCTTTTTCTTGCATTTCACAGACAATGAAACAACAGATAGTAAGCACATGTATTTTTTGTTGACAATTTTGACAGTTCGCTGTGAAATATCTCAAATCTGGCATTTTTTTACGTTTTTGCGTTATGTATCATTTTAGAAAGAATAGCAACCTGATTAAGTTTAACTCTAATTTAGTCTAAATTCACTTGTAGGTGTCTCAATACATGCAAAGTTTCCTTTGGACAAGTTTTCACATTGCTTCAGTACTTTAAATCTAAGCTTCAAAGTAGCACTTTTTTGAATTTCGTAAAACTTTATGGCTTGAGTAAAATAAAAACTACAATGCCCTATCAAAATAAAACGTACTGTTTACTCGTTGAAAATACTCGCTAAAAGGCTATGAACCAACCGCTCAAATTAGCTACATACCTTCATGAAATGATACAAAACATAAGTTATAATTATGTAAGCTGGTAAAGCTAGCTCATTGCAGACTGATCCATGGCCTTACACTTGATGTATATTCTACACAGGCACTGTCTTATGATGCTGTTTGAACGTGACCGCTTGTAGTGAACACTCGTGTGCTCTTGCCGTAGTTTAGCATATTTATACGCCCTGTGATCTTCTCAATTATTAAAAGAGAATTTTTCTAATTTTGCTAGTTAAACAGACATGAGCTTAAAGTAATGCTTGGGCTTTACTGCTAGTTAATACAGTGGTACATATCAGAGATGGGATTACCGGTTACAGGCGGACAACCGGGTCATTGGGTCAGAGTGGGTCACTTTTCGCTCCGGGTCACCGGGTCACCCGGTAAAGGCGCTGACCCGGTTCGAAACAGACTTTTTCAGTCAACTAGAAGTTTTCCCCAAGCTGTATCAATTAAGCTGGTAGTTGCGTTTTTGAGATTTCTGTGATTTTTACGTACAAACTATACTTAAAAGAGTCCAGTTATATGTGGATGTGTTCATTACTGTGGACTTCAAGCTATGTTATTACTAAATTTACGAATAGTACAAAAGGTGACGTGTGACAAACCTGAACCACATTGTCAACTTTTAGCTACTGGTAAGTGTTGATTCAAAGCGGTGGCGTATTAGGTTGATTTGCCGTTATTTATCGCTACCGGGCATCAAAGCGAAATCGTCAAAAATAGTGGCGATACTGACTAAATGAAGGACGACACCCGTGCAGGTACCTGGCGATTCGAAAGTAAGACAAAATGCAGCTATTGTCAAAATCGCCAGTTTTAGTAGGCATTATTTGGTTTCGGTGATACATAAAAATGTAAGCAATAAAAAAACAGAAAAGTAGTCATAAAAACAGCGTAATTTAGTATCACAAAAAATTTATCCCTACTTCGATTTCACTATCTGTTCATAAGAAGTACAAATATTTATGCTTCTTTTAAGGTGGAAGTGTCGCCAAAGCAGTTTTGCTCATAGGTTGCAAAAAGAGAGCTTTTGCTTTGAAATTGTACGTTCACTAGAGATACTAGTAAAATGTCAAATAAATACTACCAGACACTAGACTACCAAGTATCTACCAATATTTTGAACCAATCACCATTTGTAAGCCAGACATCACACAATAAAGGCATAAAAGTTCAAAAAATCAACCCAGATATTGGATTGGCCAGCTGTGAAGTACATGTAACGTTTTGAGGCACAATTTTTTGTCACAAATAAGAAAAATGAAAAATAAAGGTTCGTTTTTCTTTAACGATCCTGAAATAAGCTTCTAGATTTTTCACAATTTATCATTATTGCCTCGAGTACTTCACAGTTTACGCACAATTACAGTTAGAACAGGTATTACTCCGCAACCACTCAAGCAATTTGCATGAAATTTTGTGTGCATAAACTAGAGCATATGTGCTTTTAGTCTGTGAAATAATTAAACAAAAAGTTTTATAATTGTGACTAAATTATCGAATGTGATAGGTTTTCAGTAAAACGTCATTTTTCGACTTTGCGACTTCACTGCTAACTGTACGTTGCATCAATTTTGCTGAAACTTAACGAAATTTATTTGCCTTGAAACATATTTTTAGAATACATAAAGAACAATGACCTATCTTTCACTGAAAAAGTTTTATAGTCGCGCAAAATCGACTGCTTTCGCGACACTACCCCCTTAAGCTGAAACGGTTACGCAATGTTTTAAAACTCTAAAATCCCAGTTCCACTGTTTCCTTTTGGCGTTTCTATTATCAAATAGCGCCTCTGTTTAAAACCGGGTCACCGGGTCATCGGGTCACCGGGTCAAGGGGTCTACCCGGTCACCGGGTAACAATTTAGTGACCCGTTTTCATCTCTGGTACATATGTTAGTTTACGCGGCAAGCATGGAAAAGGCACAGTCAAAGTCAAGTGTAAGCATACACAGAATACAGGATTTTACA
>JASANF010016785.1:0-19781 GCA_030248245.1 Trissonchulus sp. WLG1_4
CAATTTAACCGGTTATCACATAAAATTTAACAATTTCACAGCAATTTCACATTTACAGGTTGAACAACATTAAAAGATTACATTAAATTACTATCCCGACGAGAATCCAACAAAATTTCCACTGTCATACGCTGGGTTCTAACGGCGTTGAGGCTATGCGGCACCAAGCTGTTCTAAACCAAGATATCCATGCGAGATACCCCATATCCACCAACGCCGCACTCTCCCCTCATTCTCACTGTTGCGATTGCTGTTGCTGTCCTGGCTTGAGCCGATCTTCCTTGGCTCGCGAGGACTTGACCCATGCCTTGTATTCCTTTTGGATCTTTTCTCGGGTCTGACTATCGATGAACTCAGGGAACAACACATCGCGCACCAGCATCCAGCAGCGACCAAGCCAGTTTTCGCCCAGGAACTTTTCAAGCCATTTCAAGTTGCGATCCCGGATGTGCACTCCAATGCCCCACCGCCGATCTGAAAAGCACGCTTCGGCTAGCACATCATTCCGAGATTCCCGCAAGGCTTCTTTGACTTCGGGCAGCTGCTGGGCTCGGGCCAAACACATCAGGTACATAGTCCGAAATGCCATCAGACGGTACCACAGACCAGCACGACAATTGTGCTCGGCCAAGACCCGATCGCCCATGACTTTCGTTTGTCCCGGCGAGGTCGCACACGCCAACTTCTCCGCGATGTCATGAAGGCCATACCCATCTCGCGCTTTGATGTAGTAGTATACCTGCTCACCACAGTAGAACTGTTTCCCTTCGTACTCGAACGGGACTGGGCTGTGGTTTGGCCCTCGGCGCACGATGTGGTGATTCGAGAACACGAACCGGTTGGTAAAGAAACCAAAGATTTGGGGACGACGTCTCCCTTCGTGTCTCGCCGACTTCACCTTCTCCATAAGTGCACTCTGCAGGATTTCCGTGTACGCGAATAGGCACTCTGCATGTCCCTGATTAGCCCGTAGACGATAGATTGGGCCCAGATTCACCAAGTCGGGGATGATATGTGGCAAAGGGGCCACAATGGCCAGGGCTCGCATTTGGGCTGTGTCCGCGTTCGTATCACGCCCTTCCAGCACTAACGGTGTATATCGCATTTCCCCGTCTCGCGCGTACAGCGCTGGGATGTAGATGGTAACCACCGTGTCCTGTGCCTGGAAATGCAGCGGGCGCCCATACGGGTCTCGCTCCTGCGGGGTGATGTAGCTCTCGCGTGTAAATTCAAATTGGACTCGTGCTGCAAATCGCTTAAACGCTATCTGCACGATTCCCCGCTTCTTCTTATGGCTCATCCCCCACACGTGTGGCCCACGGTTCGCGGTCGTTATCCATCGCTCCAGAAACTCGTTGATCATTCTAGCAATTGGGTGAACTGGATCTTCGTCTTTCACCACCCCTGAAGTTGGAATTTGCAGCAATTGCCACCTGGACGACGACCAACACTTGACCAAAACTCGCGCTGGTCCTGGGCGCGCCTGCTGCTCCACTGCTGCTGATGGCGTCGCGTCCAGTTGCTGCCTCGGCGGTCGTACCTTCAGCGGTTCGGCGTTGTTCGGCACCGCTGGCGCTGTGATGTTTGGTTCCTCGCGCCTCCGCGTTGGTGCATCTGCTCCCGTAAACGGTCGGACGACATACCGAATCATGGGCGATGGTGTTCGCATCGTTTCGGCGACCGTGAACTTCGTGTGGGGGACTTTGTGACCATCCAACCAATCCTCCCCTACCAAGAGCGAGCCCCTGCCATAGCGACCCCCTGGTTTCCCCGATCCCGAGATACCAGGCATGTTCGTTGGGCCGAAAGAGCCTTCTGGTGGTTCCGGCTCCTCCTCGTCCTCTCCGATCACCTCCACTTCCTGGACTTGTGGTTGTGCCCACTGCACTAACTCCTCCTCCGGCGGTCCCTCACGTACTGCCTCCTCTGCGTCTGCCTCTCGGATGATGTCCTCTGCAACCTGTGGCGGCAGTTCCTCGATGGAACCATAGTGTTCGTACGCCAACGGTTCCTTGTACTCCTCTTCCTCAAGTTCCTTACCCACAAGGGGTCTGGTTGCTGGAGCACCTTCGGCCGTGGCTCCTCCTGCCAAGACCACTTTATATTCCGGACATTGCAACGGTGTTGGTGCACGCGTGTCCTGCAGAGCAAACCGGTCCCGTACGCGGGCATCACGGTTTGCACGCACCAAACCGATCGGCATATTCACCCACGGCAGTTCAACATACAGCGGGTCACAGATCTTGTCGATGCGGATGAACTCGCCCCGCGACTCGCCGTTGTCGCCTCGCCAAGTCGTCCATTCCTCGCCTTCTTCGTCCGGTGGTTCCAGGTACGTTACCCAGATGCCGTAACGTCGCTCAATTCTATCGAACATAGGCACTGGTAAACCCCAAGGTTTGGGAATACTTTCCCGCACTAACTGCCACGCTTGGGCCACCGTCAGCTCAAACTCCTCGTCTCCCAGCTCTCCGCACACAAACCGCATGGCCAACCGAATAGTCCTAACCGATGTGCGCCCCGCTCTCTTCTTCGGTGTTGTTGCCGGCAATCGTTGTGATGGTTGCGGCTGCGGGTGTGGCTGCGGTTGCGGCAGCACTGGCACGGGACGAAGCGGCTGATTCTCCCTTGGCCTCAACCGCGGGTCCGTAGGGCGTTCCCATCCTGGCGGAAAAGGCTGCACCGGCCACTGCTGTTGCGCCATCTGCTGTTGGAGCTGTTGCTGAGGTTGTTGCGGCGCCAATGTCCTCGGTAGCTGTTGCACGTATTGCGTCAGCTGCGCCAGCTGCCACTCTATATTCGACCTCGGCTCCGGCATCTTCATCCGGACTTCCATTGCTCGTGGCACTGGTTTAAAGGCGTACACCGGGGGTTGCGCTGTCATCGGCATAGGCGACTCTCTCGGCGGCTGCACCATCGTGTGTGCGGATGCTTGGGAGCTGGCTGCGGACCCTGGACGTGGCTCAATCGCCGGTGGAACTGGCGTATCCCTTTGTCGCGTGATAGCCATGCGTATAGGTGACTGTGCCAGCCGCGGGGACACCCGAGGTGACGGTGGTCTCACACCTCGACCCCGACCCCTCGAAGGCGTGGGGACTATGCTCGGCGGCGGTTCCTTTGGGCGAGTCGCTGTGGGTCGTCTCTCAACTTCCTCCGTCGGTGTCGGTGGTATAACCCTAAGTTTTGGCAGCGCCTCCATACGCGCTCTCTCTTCAGCCTCGGCTGCCATCTTTGCTAGCCTAGGCGCTAGGATGACTGGGGTCGGTGGCGTTGCGGACTCCGTCTGTACTATAGGCGGTAGCTCCTGCTGCTTCTTCGGTGGCGACGTAGGCAAGTACGACACCGTCCACACAGCACTCGGCATCACTGGCTTCGCTGCCAATTCCTTCTCTTTCTCCGTAGGTTCGCCTAAAGCGTAGCACTCGATGTCCGGCACTCCCGTCGTCACGGGCACTGGTGGCTTCTCGCGGGCTTCTTCCCCTTCACGTCGCCACGCTGCTCCCCTGAGTTGCCGAACCTCCGGTTCTCGCATACTCTCCGCCCCTCTCAGCTGAGACCCCAGGAATATAGATTCCACCGAGGTGGCCGGTGATGTCGGCTCAGGCTGCTCCACCGCTTCTCCCCATGTACTCTGCGGTTTCATCTCCTTGTACAGACGGTACATTTCCTGCAGATTCACCACCACCTCCTCCACCGATTTTTGCGCCGGCCCCGATGTTGTCCGGCGTTTCTTCCGCATCGCCTCCCGTAGCTCCTCCACCAACCGCTCCGAAGGTGCCGGTGTCGAATTGGCACGCTTCCTCCTAGCGGACGCTTCCTCCTCCAATTCCGCTGCCTCTCTCCTGGCCCTTTCCTCTGAGGCTTTCACCCATTGCTCTATGCGCAAGACTGGGGTTTTTCTCCCCTCTGGGCATGGTGACTCCACCATCTCGATGTCCGTCTCCTCTGCAGGTCGGGCTCCATACGTCCAGGTAGCGTAGTCCACCGGGTGCATCTTCTGCAACCACAGTCCGATATTTCTAAGGTTGCGCTCCTGTTCTTCCTTTGGCAACCGTTCCAACACCTCTTCGTCCTCATCCGAGGATGGCTCATGCACCTCCTTTGGCGTTGTAGTGATGAGTGGCCCTGTCGGCAACAGGCTCCCTCCTGAACGCCAATCCTCGTCTTGCTCTTCCTCTTCCCTCTGTTTGCGCCTAGCGCGTCTACTCTTCAGTCTTTGCTCTCCGTCTCCCCCCTTTCGACTTATGAATTCCGGCAGCAGCTCCGTCGGCCTCCGATTATACCACGGTTTGGTGAGATCCGGCCAGATCCATTTGCTTCGTTCATACATCTTTATCACCGGCATGATGAAATTCTTGTTCAGCAGCGAAACCCCCCGTTCGAAATCCTCGATTTTCGGCGCTCTGTATGAAAACAGAAGGTCGCCCGCTCGATTCGCCTGATCCGGGTTCGTCGCTTTCACCGGCTTCTGTGTCAGCAGCTCTCTGAATATTAGTGGGTCTGGGTTCGTGACTTTGAGCAGTTCCATGGTAAATTGATATAACACCCAGACGTCCGCGATCGCATACGACATGCTGAACGAAGTGGGGACAGGCATGAAAAAGGGTCGGCTCTGCGGGAACCAATCTTCCATGGCAAAGAACCGCAGAAATCCCGGTCTTCCTTCCCCTTCTCTGCATGGTTTCCACCACTGGGCTGGCCGGTTATCTACCGGTTTCATCTGAAGCTTCGGAGGATACTTCCGTCCCACATGGTTCCACATCTGCGCGAACGTCACGATGGAAGTGGATGCATCAATATTCAGGCCCCTGGCCAGGCGAATGACGTCGTTTTCTCCCCCGAAAGCCACTAGAGCGGCATTTGGTGACACCAGGATCGACGTCAGCAATTTTCGCAGTCTGGCAAAGTCTTGGGTCTGAAAATATATAAGCATGGGCAAAATGATAAAAATTTCGGGTGTGAGGAACCCGTCCTGTTCCATCGGAGGGAACGCCAACTGAATCGTGGCTATGCTCGCCTCCGGCTGGATTCCCATGGTCGGGGCTGCGCATCCTTCGAGGTCGAACGCTGCGAAGGGGCAATTATCCAGTCTGTGCATGATCCGTTCTTCGAACAATGTCCACGCGTCCACGTCATCGATTATACGCACTGGGACGATTTGTGGATCGAAAGGTAATGCCAATTTACTTACCGCTCTGATCCGCTGCACCGCTGCATGGAGTCTATTCTCGTCCTGCTTCATGGCCAAAACATACATTGGCACTGACTGCTTCTTGGACTTTGGCTGTTCTTGCGGCTCCGGCGGTGGGCGTTCACGCGGCCATTCACTGGTAGATGGCTGATTTGGATCCATGTTGTCCGTACGGTGGTGATAATTTATCGTTAGTAAATTTCAAACAAAACAAATAAAGATTAAAACATAAAACGGACAAAAATCATGCAAACAGAAAACGTGGATAAGCAGACGGCGAAAGAAAGTAACAGAAAATGAAGTCGAAATCGGGCAGAAAATGTTTGTGTGTCAAATCCGAGTATTTCTAGTATAACTAGTGTCTAGTCTGTAGACTACCTTACTACAGCTACGGCTAAGTCGAGGCTTAGTCTACTGAAAACCTTTCGTTGGCTTTATTCCTGGCTCGGGGTGCGGTCGGTAATCTGCTGCTCCATCCGTGCCATGGTCGGCCAATCGATCAATTCATTAACCAATTAAATCATCCCTGAAATACACGTAAAATTGTAGATCTTATATTGGAACACACAATAATACTTTTCTGCCCGACCCACCGGTGCTGTTACGACATCTAACAGAGGTTAAGAATCTGAGTCCGACTTAGCATAAATTAGTGCTTGTGCTCTAAGGTGATGTAACATAGAGGTATATATTTTGTGCCAGGTATCAACTATATATCGCGTGCAACAGTGCGAATTACTCTACACTTCATTACTCGTTACCCAAAACTTGTGCCTACATTACTACTCCGTTACTATCCTACCTACGCCTTGCCTACTGCGCGACCGATTTCCTTCGTTATTCTAAACCCTATAATTTACACCCTAAATTTACACCCTACCTATATACCCTAATTTCTTAAACTCGTTTGACACATTGTTTCATATTTTTTGAAAACAAAATAATCGAAAGTAAAGCATGAAAGAAAAACCAACAAACCACTTCATAAAATATAATTAAAATAACTGAAAATAGCTGATGAAAGTAAAAACTGAAAATAGCTGATGAAAGTAAAATAGCGCAAAATAATTTAAAAGCGTAATCATGCATCGCAACTAAAACTAACCCAGTCCCTAATTTTATTTGTTAGTATTACATGCAATTTCGTATATGTTTTATTGTTATTCTTGGTCAGCGCATTCCGGCCCATAATATGGCTTGAGGCGCTGTATGCTTACGCGCTCGACCTTCGCGCCAGGGACCCCATGTCTTACGATTTCGTAGACATTGTCCGATAGTTTTGCAACAACACGATACGGACCCTCCCATTGTTCCATGTACTTGCGCTTCTGGCCAGTTGGAACGGGGGTCTTAGTGATGTTTTTCAAAACGAAAGATCGGACCGCATAGTCTGCTGGTTTAGCGCGTCGGTCGTAGCGCGATTTATACTTTTCTTGGTAGGCTAACTGGTGGTCCCGTACCGCGGCATACGCAATTCGTTGCCGCTCCTGCAGCTTTCTCACGTAGTCGGGTACGGCATCACCCACTAACGGTTCAGGTAGTTTGAACAGCACATCTGTGGGTAGCAACGGATCGCGTCCGTGCACAACATAGAATGGCGTATCTTTTAGTGCAGAGTGCGGGGAGTTTCTGTAGCTGAAAAGCACCCATGGGAGTATCTCATCCCAGTCTTGCCTACTAGCCGAGATTGCTGTTCGCATGATCTTTTGGAGTGTGCCATTCAATTTCTCGACCAGGCCATTTGACTGCGGGTGATAGCTAGTTGTTTGCAATTTCCCTACGCCAAAATAGCTATAGACCGTTTTGGAAAAATTGGACACAAAATTGGCACCTCGGTCCGTCAGCACCTCACGTGGCACCCCATGCGTTGCTATGAATTTATTGACGAACACCTGTGCGACCTCTTGCGACGTCTGTCCCTTCAACGGGTATGCCTCGGCCCATCGGGAGAAATAGTCCACTATAACCAAGATGGCTTTATTGCCGTTTTGCAGATCAGGTGCTTTGGTAATATCCATTGCCACTCTTTCGAATGGTGCCAAGACCGTCGGCAACAACCTAAGTACTGCCTGGGACTTTCTCGGGCCCTTGTCGCAAAAGGCGCACGTTCGACACTTTTTGTGGAATTCCAAGACATCTTTTGTCAGGGTCTGCCAATAGTAACGAGATGCAACACGGAAATGTGTGGTGCCATAGCTCGCATGGCTACCACCCGCAGGCTCAACATGGCACTCCTCGATCAATCTAGCCTGGAAAGGTGGTGGCACCACCAGCAACTGGGTAGACGACCCCACTCGGGTGCCTCTCAAGCTAACATGGTATCGATATAGACACCCATCAAGGAAAACAAAATCATGCCCGAAACGACGCAAATAAAGTGCAAGGTGTTCATCATCTGGGAGAATTTTGCGCGTTAGGAATGCCACTATTGCCGAAGCAAAAGGGTCATCTGCTAGTGCTCTTTTCCATTGTGCCATCGAAATGCTGTTGGGCAAAGCTGGCGTGCCCTCTGTAACCGCTGACACACCTGCACACAAATCTGCTAACGGGTCTAACTCGTCTGCCTCAGGTTCAGTACCCGCCGGTGGGTTGCGCGACAGCGCGTCGGCCACAACATTCAAACGTCCAGGTTTATGGATGACTTTGTACTTATACTCCGAAAGAGCTATAGCCCATCTCGCTACCTGCCCCCAGTACACTTTGGAGTCTGCATTCAACATCCATTGCAGAGCCTTATGGTCCGTATAGATGGTAAACGGCTTGGACAACAAGTAGTGTCTGAAGTGGGTGACCGACCAGTAGATGCCAAGGCACTCTAGGTGCGTATTGCCATACCCTTCCTCAACTCTGGACAGGGATCTGGCTGCGAATGCAATGGGGTGTAGTTTCCCCTTCTCGTCTGTCTGCTCCAGGACTGCTCCCAAGCCTGAGCGCGACGCGTCAGTGACCAAAATGAACTCTTTAGAATAGTCCGGGTATGCCAGACATGGCGCTGTCATCAGGCTCTTTTTCAGCTCCTCGAAGCTTTTGTCGCAAGCGTCGTCCCAGTCAAAGGAGCAATCCTTTCGCAGCAACCGGTAGATGGGGCGGGAGATTTCGGCGTAGCCCTTGATGAATTTCCGGTAGTAATTACACATCCCCATGAAAACCCGAACTTTTTTGACATTCTTGGGGGTTGGGAATTGTGCTATGGCATCTACTTTGCCCATGGCAGGTTTTATTCCCTCTTTGGTCAACACGTGACCCAAAAACTCAACCGACGCTAGAGCGATTTCAGTCTTATCGATCTTAAAATAGATGTCATGGTCAGTCGCCCGCTGCAACACTACCTGCCAAGACTTTATATGGGCTGCCTCGGTGGTATCAGGTAGCAAGATGTCATCGATATAAACTGGAAAACCGCCCATTACCTGTTCAATAATTCGCTGGAATGTTGCCGGTGCGTTGCACAACCCAAACGGCAGCACATTGTAGTGGTAAATCCCTAGGTACGTTATGAACGCTGTTTTGATTTTGTCATCTTCGGCCATCGGGACCTGGTTGTACCCTGCCACTAGATCTAATTTCGAGAAAAATTTTGCGTTCCGTACTGACTCAAGGAGATCTTCAATCCGGGGTAAGGGGTAAGCGTCCTTGCGCGTTACCGCGTTTACTTTTCGGAAATCCACACACATACGCCAGTCCCCATCTTTCTTTTTCACTAACACAACTGGCGAAGCCCACGGGGAATCAGATTTTTCAATGGCCCCCTTTTGGAGTAACTCTGTAATTTTCTCTTTGATGACTGCTTTTCGAATTGGGTTCTCCCGATAGGCTTGTTGCCGAATAGGTTTGGCATCCCCGGTGTCTATCCGATGTTGAAACTGATTCATGGTCCCTACGGTCTGCGCGGGTTTAAACCGATGCGCGTAGGTAACCAAGGTTTCTTCCAATTTTGCTTTTCCTTCCCCGCTCATGTGTGACAAGGCTAATTTCTCCTTCACCTTTTGTCGAAACTCATCCCGAAACTTTGGGTCGACATATAACTTGGTATCCTGACCGTCCCCTGCCTTGTCACCTACCCCGCAGATGGTTTCTGTTCCATCCACCACTTCCTGGCATAGCCCTACAAAACTATTCGCTGGTATTACCATTTTGGTGGGGTGGGGGTTCAAGATTTTTAGTGGGATTCGCCCCGCTTTCACTCTAGAGACAGTTGTACTGGCGTATAGTTGGTGTTTCGCAATGAAATCTACACGCGGGCCAAACAGCACACCTTTGGTCCCCCCCCCCCCCCCCTCTTCTCCCCCCCCCCCCCCCCCCCCCCCCCCCCCCCCCCCCCGCCCCCTGGCTTCCTTGATGGTAAACAGGGGAACCTCCGCCTGTGTGCTCACCCGCTCCGTCTCAACCAACGACATTGCCTGCTGAGGCGGTAACAACGGTAGCCAATTCATAGTCATATCTGCTCCAGGTCTAACAGCTCGCTGCCCACATGCAATCACCCAACCGTGCCGTTGCATAAAGTCAAATCCAATAATTAAATCGCGCCCACAGTTTGTGGCAACGAAAAATGGCCATTTCAGGACTTGCCCCCCGTACTCAATGGTGTTGTTCCGTCAGAGAATTTTAGTTTAGTTTTAGTTATAGTTTTGGTATAAACTATAGTTTTAGTTAAGTTTTAGTTATGGTTTTGGTATAACCCTTAATTTTAGTTAGGTTTTAGTTATAGTTTTGGTAGAAGGCTAAATTTTAGTTTAGTTTTAGTTATAGGTATGCGCAAGAGAAAAAAATAGTTTTAGTTATAGTTATGGTATAGTTTTAGTTATGGTATAGTTTCAGTGAATTTTAAGTTTTAGTTATGGTATAACCATATTGATTTTATCGTCATTAACTCTACAATACCCAGTTGATCACGTGAGATACTTCACGATGAACTACCAAATCTGGGGCATAGGGTCGTTTGGATACAATGAAATAGAAATACAATGAAAATTAAAAATTTACCAAAATACAAGTTAATAAAACCTACCGTTAACGCAACAGGAAATAATTGGACTGGAAAGTGGCCCACAGCAAAAAAACAGGGTAAAACAAAAACGTGTGCATGCACTATTTTTGGAATTTTTGGAAAGAATTTTTTCAAATCTGCTCCGTTTTCTATGCTGCAATTAGCAAAATGATACATTAAAAAGCAAAACTGTGAGATTTCTTTCAATTTCGAGGTTGAATTTGAAGTGGAGTCGTGTCGTATCAGAAAATGATTCCATCCGAGACAGGTAAATGCAGCATAATGTACTCATGTACACATGCATAGACTTTGACAAAAGACAGTAAGAAGGACCAGTAAGCCAGAAAGTTGCAGGGGTCTGGGGGCGGCTGCCCCCAGAAAAAAATTTGAGATTTTTTAATTTTTACGCCGAATTTGGTCAACTGGAGACGTATAAGAAATTTTTTCCGAAGAAAACTTAAAACAAAAGATGGGAACGTCACATCAGACACAGAGGCGGTCCCAGAGGGGGGTTCCGCCCCCCCCGAAATTTTTTCCGACTGAAATTTCACGCAAGGGTCCCCCCTTTGGTTTTTATGGTCCGGCCGGAAAATTTTTCTGATGCGTTCCAATTGACCAGACGATCGACCGTCCGGCCGTCCCAACACTCAAAAAACGCCATAAAAACGCAAGATCACTAAACCACGCGGTCGCAAGAGTCTGGGGTCGGTAACTCCCAGGAAAAAATTGGCGATTTTTCCAATTATTAGACTGGAGACGTATCAGACATTTTTTTCGACAAAATTGGATGGGATTGGGAACGTCACATCAGACAGTGTATTACACAAGTAAATGTAGCATATTATACTCGTGTAGACATGCAAATGCAGCATAATGTACTTGTGTATACATGCATAGGCTTTCATGAAAGATAATAACAAGGGATAGTAAGCCACAGAGTTGCAAGGGTCTGGGGGAGGCAGCCCCAGAAAAAAATTGGGAAATTTTTTTAATTTTTTATTTATTTAGTCCAAATTTTGTCAATATTGGAGACGTATCAGAAAATTTGTCCGGCCGGACCATAAAAACCATAGGGGGGACCCTGGTGCAAAGATTACTCGGAAAAAATTTCGGGGTGGGAGAATTCTTTTAGAAATTTTTTTAGAAAGAAAATTTTTAGATTTTGCATTAAAAACAGTGCATTTTGAAGTCTGTAATTACAGGCCAGTCATGCACTGTGCATTGTAGTGCAAAATTTTAATTTTTGTGTGCAAAATTTTAAAAAAGTGTGCATTTGCACAGGGTTTTGCACAAAAAAACTCTGCGTCAGACTATGGCTGCCTAGGGAGAGAGATACTCAGGGCACACATCGCAGTCTCATAGTTAACAACAGTTACACCAGTCATTTGTTTTCAGAACTCGCTTAAGCCTGTTTCACACGAGGGCCCTTTTCATGGCGCATTGCATGGCGCATTACATGGCGCATTACATGGCGCATTCATGTAATGCGCCACGGCGCGTTGCATCTGCATGCAATGCGCCACGGCGCAAAATGCGCCCTCGTGTGAAACAGGCTTTAAGTTATCACTTGTTTTACTTGTATTGGATAGGTAGGTAGGTAGTGTTATTAAATTAGAAGTAGGTACAAATTTAAAAATACAATGAAAATTAAAAATTTACCAAAATACAAGTTAATAAAACTTACCTACCGTTAACGCAACAGGAAATGATTGGACTGGAAAGTGGCCCACAGCAAAAAAACAGGGAACGAGCAATAGACAAAAACGTGTGCGTACACTATATATACGATACAATATAGTATAATACTGTACAAAGTCGCTAATATATATTTGTACGTATTTTCCCATCGTTTACCAAAACGTGGAAGTTTTGGTAAGCGTTGTACCAAAACTACTAGTTTTGGTAGAGCGCTTACCAAAACTAGCAAGTTTTGGTAAGCGTTGTACCAAAACTACTAGTTTTGGTAGAGCGCTTACCAAAACTAGGAAGTTTTGGTAAGCGTTATACCAAAACTAGAGTTTTGGTACAAGTTTGCTCAAAACTCCGCTGCTCTTAGTTTTGAGTAATAGTTATGGTACAAGCCTCCAAATTAGTTTAGTTTTAGTTATAGTTTTGGTAGGCGTTCAATTTTAGTTAAGTTTTAGTTATGGTTTTGGTACACCGTTGGATTTTAGTTTAGTTTTAGTTATAGTTTTGGTATAACTGCTGAAAATTAGTTTTTACAACTAGTTTTAGTTTTAGTTATGGTATACCAGAACAACACTAATTAATAGGGAACATCACTTCCCTTTTTCGCGTCCAACCTTCTTTAAGGGGTCTTTCTTTGTCACGCGGCTTTCCCCCCCACAGGGTTTTTTTTGGGGGGCCCCCCCCCCCCCCCCCGCCCGCCCCCCCCCCCCCCCCGCGGGCGCCCCCCCCCCCCCCCCCCGGCCCCCCCCCCCCACGCAAGAAAACAACTAACTCCAAATAGACACACATCCCTTGCTCACGCACAAACAAAAACGCCCCCCCACCACCATACTTTATTATCCTATTACTATTACATTACTCTCTATTATTAAAAAATAGCTCTACTATTCACCCTCATTATTTTTCTTATACATTCCCACTTTTATTATTTTATTCCTACTCTCTCAGCTATAAAGCATGCTAATCACTCAATCGATCAGAGATGCACTCCCAGAATTTGTGTTGCTTAAATTTTGTGAAAAGAAGCAAAAATTTTTCACATTTCAAGATTTTTCGAAATTCAAAAAACTTTTAGGACGATGTATGCTTGTTAAACAGAAACTCAGATAAATATGAAAATGTAGTTGAAAACAGTAGCCTGATTGTGGGTCGAACCACAATCAAGAATGTAGCTACATTTTTAGAGTTAATGTAGTTACATTTTCTTTATGAAATCGGTGTAGAATGTAGCTACATCGATGTAAAATATCACATTATAATTTTTTTACATCGCGATGTAAGTGTAGATACATCAGATGTAATGTAGCGATGTAGAAATGTAATGTAGACACACTGATGTAGCTTTATGAAACTGAAAAAATGTAGGTGTAGCAGTTGTAGTGTAGATGTAGTTTTATGCAATAGGCACCATATCGTTTAGGATAAGTCATCGACATACATGTAATCACCAGGGACATTACAAAATTTCTAGCACCTTAATTAAGGTTCTGGCATTTTTTGCTGATCATTTTTGAGAAATTTTTCCTTTTCCGTGAAAGCCGAAGGGAATTGTCCGGTAATTAGTTATCTCTGACTGAACTAAAATAATGAGCATCTGAAATCATAATCGGTGTTATCAATTGCTGAGCTTGAATCAAATTTCGTTCATTGGGTGTCAGCTTCAGGCCAAAGGTCACATCAGGATCTGTCCAGTCCAAAACAATGGAAGTCTTATCAGCCTGGAAAAGTTTTTCATCATTTTTATTAAAGTTAAAGTTAAAAAGTTAAGGTTAAAAAATCTGCTGCCTGAATCGATAGCAAACGGAGCGCGAGCACATTTATCCAAACATTTACGTAACTCCCCATCCAAGACCTGTTTCCTTAATGTCTTAGTTATGTAAACGAGTTAATTTAACTCATATAGGCTTTCGGTTTGTGACTGTTATGTTCAATAGGTACGTTTATTTCAGGAATGGAGTGAATTGCAATCGTTTATCGATGGAGTTCAGCAGTCGGCGATTTTACAGAAATTACTGCAAAACAAGCACAATAATTGGTAGTTATATTGCTTCAAGTATTAAATTAGATTGTTTCATATTTTAATATGAATTCTTGAACCCGAATGTTCAGTATGAACTGTGCCCATTTCGACATTATAAAGGCGGGTTTGACTGTACGCACATCTCATATCTCAAGTGATTAGCGACACAAATCACAGTTGCTTTCTTCACATATAAACTTTATTCCTGAGATTCAGTGACCAAAATTACTTGCTACAGACAGACTCCGGAGTCGAAGCGGTGTCGGAGTCACTTGATTCAGGAGTGACTATGACTCCGGAGACTGTAGCTAGTGAAGCTTTGTGAATCCTAGATTTGGAGTTTCTAGAAACTTCATTTGGACTTAATGAAACTTTTGTGTGTTGCTGTAAATCATTGTACATGCATATTTTCGTGTCAATAAATATATTTCTAGTTGATTACTTTGGTTCCAGTTTGTTTATGTCACCTTTATAAAGTAATAAGTTTTATTAGGAAATACAAGCTTGTGATATATATGCCCTCGGGATTTGTAGACAGGCGTGTTATTGATAAGTTATTAATATCAGCAATTTGATGATTAATTTTTAAGGAGCTTATTTTTTAGCTGTCTCATTTGTTTCAAAGCTAGCCTCGAGAACACGAGAAAATGTGAGGTTGTAGTAATTTGTTATGCGCTATGCCGCTTTTAGAAACAAGTTTCATTAAATCTTAATTCAGTTTTGACTGTAGCCATATATAACTCATTTTTTGCGATTAAATTGTTGACATATCGGATTTTTTACTAGGTTCATTTAACCGTTTGATAGAAAGGGGTATTGATATTTCTCCTGTTATGGTATTTTTTCCGGCAGCAGTTCAAAATATTGTTCTGTCAATCAAGTTCTACAAGCATATTTAGTTCCCAATACCTAAACACTACCGACACTGTTGCCTTAGTTTCAGTTACAGGTGACTGAACATTCGGGTTCAAGAATTCATATTAAATTATGAAACAATCTAATTTAATACTTAAAGCAATCCTTGTTATAACTACCAATTATTGTGCTTGTTTTGCAGTTATTTCTGTAAAATCGCCGACTGCTGAACTCCATCGATAAACGATTGCAATTCACTCCATTCCTGAAATAAACGTACCTATTGAACAAAACAGTCACAAACCGAAAGCCTATATGAGTTAAATTAACTTGTTTACATAACTAAGACATTAAGGAAACAGGTCTTGGATGGGGAGTTACGTAAATGTTTGGATAAATGTGCTCGCGCTCCGTTTGCTATCGATTCAGGCAGCAGATTTTTTAACCTTAACTTTTTAACTTTAACTTTAATAAAAATGATGAAAAACTTTTCCAGGCTGATAAGACTTCCAATGTTTTGGACTGGACAGATCCTGATGTGACCTTTGGCCTGAAGCTGACACCCAATGAACGAAATTTGATTCAAGCTCAGCAATTGATAACACCGATTATGATTTCAGATGCTCATTATTTTAGTTCAGTCAGAGATAACTAATTACCGGACAATTCCCTTCGGCTTTCACGGAAAAGGAAAAATTTCTCAAAAATGATCAGCAAAAAATGCCAGAACCTTAATTAAGGTGCTAGAAATTTTGTAATGTCCCTGGTGATTACATGTATGTCGATGACTTATCCTAAACGATATGGTGCCTATTGCATAAAACTACATCTACACTACAACTGCTACACCTACATTTTTTCAGTTTCATAAAGCTACATCAGTGTGTCTACATTACATTTCTACATCGCTACATTACATCTGATGTATCTACACTTACATCGCGATGTAAAAAAATTATACTGTGATATTTTACATCGATGTAGCTACATTCTACACCGATTTCATAAAGAAAATGTAACTACATTAACTCTAAAAATGTAGCTACATTCTTGATTGTGGTTCGACCCACAATCAAGCTACTGTTTTCAACTACATTTTCATAATTATCCGAGTTTCTGTTTAACAAGCATACATCGTCCTAAAAGTTTTTTGAATTTCTGAAATGTGAAAAATTTTTGCTTCTTTTCACAAAATTTAAGCAACACAAATTCTGGGAGTGCATCTCTGATCGATTGAGTGATTAGCATGCCTGCTACTATTTATAGCAACTCTTGCAGCAGATGTAGTAGATGTACCAAATGTAGCTACATCTACTACAATTGTAGTAAATTAATGTAGCAGATGTGGTATACCTATGTAAATAGATACATCTGCTACATTTGTGGTGATGTCACAGATGTAGTGCTACATCGATGTAGCTACATCTTACCTTTGTTTTATGAAACTGAAATATGTAGCTGATGTAAAAGTAGCTACATATTGCTGTAGAGATGTACAGATGTAAAAATCTAGTTTTATGCAATAGGCCCAATAGGGTCATTTTGTATCTGAAATATGTAACGTCCTACCTGCTTATAAATCATACCAAGAGTATAGTATATAGGGAATAGTATGACACTCTTCTCTATTCCAGCTAATCGGACGGAACGATGCTCCGGCCGAAATAGCCCTTTACGCCACTGATTTTAGGGGGGGGGGTACCCCCCTCGTTTCAGTAGAACAGCAGCATGAATTCTGTGGTGAGCTGGTGGTGTGCTGAAACGAGGGGGGGGGGTACCACCAGCCCGCACCCCCCTGAAATAAAGAAATCACCGACTTTGTGCTGGTGCCTGGTAGTGTGCTGAAACAAAGAAGTACCTATCCCCCCCTTTTGAAATCAAGGCGTAAAAGGGCCATTTCGGCCGGAGAACCGTTCCGGTCGGTTAGCTAGAATAGGGAAGAGTGTCACTGTTCCCTATTAATGTACTCTTGATCATTCTTTCTGGTCAACGTCCATTCATGTTTTTGTCGAAGCATATGTTGATTGTTGATTAACCGAGCTTAATAAAAGGAAAGCGCTCATTAATTACCTACAAGCCATATGGTGACAATTTTTGTTAGTACGTCTTGCATCAAATATACTCAACTTTGATGCCGACTACTTTATTTTGGCAAAACTGTGCAAATGAGCTTATAATCAACATTAGGAACTTTAGACGCTGCTTTATGAGCTTTTTGCGACACCTTTTAGAAGCTGCTAGCATTTTGATATAAAGTAGAAGAAATTAAAATTGACAGACTGCTAAGGAGGTGTGTCATATATTCTGCTACACTCGCGCTATTCTGATGTAGGTATTTTGAAAACAGTTTTTTCATGTGGCAAAAAATTGTCTATAAAATTCGAAGTTGATTTTTCATCCTTGTTTTTTGAGGTCGGATCATACTTGACTCGCAAGTAATTATCCGTAAGCCTGCGCTTTTTAACCGCAATTTCGCGTGATTTTGAGACAACTTGCAGTTCCTGCTGGTAAAATTGGTCAAATTACATTTCTGAACTGGCCTGGCTTAGCAAAACGCATTTATTTTGCCCAACTCTTTCCGTTTGTTTAAGTAATTATCGAAGTTAGGTTCTTTCTCCTATTTTTCTTTTTTTATGACCCATAGTTTTTTGTTAAAGCTGCAAGGTATGTTCTGAGTAATACCAAGAGTACATAATAGGAAGGATATGACAATGTTGCTATTCTGTCTCAGGACGGCCGTCAAACTGCTGAACCAAAATAGTCCCCATAATCTTTGATTTTGTTTTCCTCTGCTTGTATTCTAATTACTTCATTTTGTCGCCTGACGTCGAAATTCCTAGGGCATTGTGGCCTGCTCTGCTACTTTGTATACCTACCTCTGACATACCATTACTTAGGTAAAGATTGTATAGAGGCTTCACCACACACCACTATGGGCACGGGCCACGGCACATAGCTTATTCATCCAACCTTTTGGGTGCAGATGCAGACTATCTAAGGATAGGGCAGGAGTTTGAGTGTCCGTGAGGTTTAAGACCAAATCTTTGTCCCTGTCGTTTTAGCAAAACAACGAAAACTGCATTTAGTTGTTAGTTTAACCTATTCTGCTATTTCGTGTTGATTTTTCTGATTCTTTTTCGTAGGATCGCTTAATTTCAGCCTTTATGCAAACTGTGCCTGACCGACCGGGTTCTATAAACAGATCTCTTAGACAATACCTACATAATTGAATCTAGAAAATATACAATTATTCTATTATGTATGTAAATATTTTACAAATAAAATCATATTACACCTAAATTATAAAGTAAAGCAAAATTGTTTCAGATGACATATTACATAATATGAATACGATTATAATATTTCAATATCTCTTCTGTGTGTTGTCGCTGGCTTGTTGCAAACTGGCTTGTCGCGAAGAAACCGAGCGCGTGATGCGATTTCTTGTCGCCACCTACCGCGACAAACAAATCGCTCCGGAGACAGACTCCGGCGACCCCGTGGAAGTCAGTCTGGAAATGCACGTTCAAGATGTTTCTGGTTTCAACGAAAGCACGGGCGATTTTATCATCGATATTTTTTACAGCCAAGTATGGCGCGACCCGGATCTAAACTTTAGCAGTATTTCTCGATGTCGCGGAAACGTTGCCTTGGAGCCGGCGTTTCTGAAAACCATTTGGTCCCCCAACGTTTGCCTTATCAACGCAAAACAATCGCACGTTCATAAGTCGCCCACTGATAATATGTTTGTGATCTTGTACCAAGATGGTACTCTCTGGATTAATTATCGAATGCAGGTTTGCAGTTTGCTTGTACTTATGATTTAGTCACCATCAAGCGAAATATCACATCTACATTAAAATTACCTAGGTCTGTAGCTAGCTACTACTGGCTAGTCACAGCATTTGAGCAATATTGACCAACAAAATTGTTGCAACTGACCAAACGAATTAAGGACAAATGCCCTATGCATCATTAAAAAATCACAACAGCTGCTTGATTCAGTAGCGCTGGGCACGGTTACAAAATCACTGTCCGTGTACACTGTTAATTTCGAAGGCTAGTAACCGCGTGTACACGGTTACTGCTAACTAACGGTTACTGCTATTATCCGCGTGTACACGCTAATTATCCGTGTAACCGTTTAGTATCCGTGCAACCGTTAGTAACCGTGTAACCGTTTACACGAATACTAACCATGTAACCGGTTACACAGTACACGTTAGTAACCGTGTAAACGGTTACACGGTTACTAAACGGTTGCACGGATACTAAACGGTTACATGGTTCCTACTAATAAACGGTTTTTACCAGATAGCATCAGCATTAGAATGACCCAGGGAAGATGTAAACCACCCATCTCTAAATTTGCAGACCAGCGAGCTACAATTTGAGCTACTGGGACAACGTTGATCTGTCAGGATAAATGCCTTTATATATCTTTAACAATATAGGCAAGAGTACATAATAGTGTCTCACACTATTTAGAAGAAGAGTGAGACACTCACCTTTCTGCCTGTGTTATAGCGCAGGCAGATGCGCTCGTCATTTCCAGCCCACATGTTGCCGTTTTGTGCAACATGTTGCTGGCCAATCAGCGCGTAGATTCTCTGCGAAACACACTTTAGCATATAATCGCTGATGCGTTGATAAGCATTAAGATAAGGATAAAAGGTTAATAACTCATTATTTATTCATAGCGCATATAGCACCTTCGATAGCGCATATAGCGCAAATAGCGCATATAGCACTACCAAAAAGCGCTATAGCGCAAATAGCGCATATAGCACCTTCGATAGCGCATTAGAAGACGTGTAAAACACACCCCGCACATAAGCACTTTTTTAACGCTAGCAGTGTGTTAAGATGCCAAAATCAAAATTAAAGTCCTGTTGGGCTGTGGCCCAACAGGAATAACACACACGGCAAAACACTTGCGCACGGTTGAAAAGGCTAGTTTGCATTAATCCAGCAGCCCAAACGATCATTTTTTTTATTAACGGGTACACGAAGTTGGAAAACGTATAGTGTAACCGGTT
>JASANF010016786.1:0-17229 GCA_030248245.1 Trissonchulus sp. WLG1_4
ATATATATATATATATATATATACATGTGGTAGACCCTTAATACTTTTGTACATCCGCCTCCGCTCATATTATTGAGTAGTTAAAGTTTTGGACTAGTTTTAACTAAGTGGCTAAACAGCGTGGGCGTGGGGGGGCTGGGGGAATGAATATATAGGTGAAAAATCGCTCTGCACCACCCTTCTCCCTTCGAAGGCTCAACCGCCACCCCAAAATTTCCTATGTTGCCTTTCAACGTATGGTAGAAACACCACTCTTCAGAAGTGAATAGAAACTCTTGTCACAGTAGATAGAAAACTTCACCCGTGTCACACTATGCAGTAGTTTGGGTCTGTCGGTATATGTGACGCGTTGAGACCAGGTTGGGGAGGTTTGTGATTTGTGAAACCGTGGCCGAATAACTTGGCGCTTGGCGAAAAACACCTTGATTGAGATTTTGAGAAACAGCAAGATTAATTCTCTGTTGACACTGGGCCGTCGTGGGTTTTACTCAAGTGCTCAACGCAGACTTTTAAATTAGACAGATTGTCTTGGAAAGTAGACAGTGTTTATTTGAAATATATACTTTAATTTTTTTAGGTCAACGAAGCAGAAAAGGAGCGACTAGACTCAGAAATGGAGCATAGGCTGAAATCGCGACAATACGAAGACGCACTGGGACGGGTAGCGGCGCTGGAGAAGGAACTGAAGCGAAGCATCAACAAGTCCAAGCCCTACTTCGACGCCCGGGTGGAGTTCACCAGGGTGCTGGAAAACCAGAAAGATCTGATCAGAAAGTTGGAAAGTGAGTTATCTATTTTGGCCAATAGGATGAACGTTCATTTGATATGAAGAGTACTTTGACTTGTTTAGCAGTATCGTTTGGATAATATGCAGAATGCAGTGACATATTTTGAAGAGTTAACGATACGGTAGCGTTTGCAAACTTTCTACCTGCCGAGATTATTTTATTTTGTGTTATATACTTATATTGTACTTTCATCAATATTCAATACGTTGTCTTCAGAGGGTCATGGGTCATGTGCGTTTTGTTATATACTTTTTTTGCATTTACACAATTAGTTTATGCTTGGCACATTATTTCAGGCGAAATCAAGCAAAAGAAGCGAGATTATGCTGCCTCACTGAAGAGATTGGAACAGATATCTGAGGAAATTCATGAATCCCGTCAACTGGGTCACAGGGGAGCCGGGGTGGGCTCGGACAATCCTGACCCCCCCATAACCGATCTGCCGGAGGATTTACGCAAACTTTCCGGAGGGGGCTCCTCGGGTCCTGTGATTGGCGATCGAAAGCTCAGCGGCGGTGCTACAACGGAATTGAGTGCTAAACGACGTAAGGCCTCCTATGAGCGAAAGCCGAGTGTTGAACGAAAGCCCACGGTTGCCGAGCCGACCAAGCCTAGATCTGACTCTGCGGGCAGTCAGCTGTCAGCCAGTTCCGGCCGAGATAGATCCATTTCCGCACCCCCGGAACCGCAGCGTGGCAATGCTTGCATTTCATCTGGTGTGATTCTGCTGGCCACTCAGCTGTCGGAGTATGACTTTCTTGCCCAGATCAACAAGGCTAGGGCCTTCTCGCTGCCACCAGAAGAGTATGATTGTCACTATAAAACCATGCCGGACGGCGTGAAACCCTTCCCGACGCCCCCGGCTACGCCCAGTCACGAAAAGTGCTCGCCCAGAAATAGTCTGGACGCTTGGGGGGCTCCCGGATCTGGAAGTGGAGCCCAGATCAATTCCAGCAGCTCTTCGACCGGCGCTGGAGAAGTGGCTTTGGCCAAGCGACAGAGTTTGGGCACCATTTTTGAGGATTCACGCGGTAGTGGCAGATCGGCGGCTGGGGGTGGCCGGGCGGTGATTAATCGCATTCAGAGCACCTCAGCCATCAGTACGGACGATGTGGAAATCAGCCTATCGCGTTCAGAAACAGATGATGATCTAGCTGCTTCCGATTCGGACGCGTCTAGTCTGTTCAGTCACAATCTGCAGGACGAGACCATTGAGAAGTTCATGCGCTCTCATACGGACTTAATCCAGGAGATTATAGTCGACAGTGGAACGTACAATTCGGAGACAGAAGCGGACAGCTTGAATCAGCGCAAGGATACGCTCAGTGAAAGTTTCAATGAGAAGATTAGACTGCAGATTGGAGATGAAAATGAACTACCAGAGCGTAGCGGAGGCAGCGGGGAAGAAGCGTGAAATGGTGGCTAGATAAGCAAATATTATTACTTACCGATCTACCGGTTTTCTTAGTTTTTCGCTTTCATGATATCTGGTGCACTTGTTTTTTTATCGGTTTCATCGTGATCTTAATAATATGCTGTTTTTTGGGTGGAAGTGATTATCGTTTTTAAATAAAAAATTTGTGGTAACAAATTGCTTTCGTCTGGTCGGAAACCAGAATTGTGTGATTGTTCTGTAAGTACAAAATGCTTTTTTATTTATTTTCCTTATTTAAAACGGGTTTTTTTCAAATAATTAATGTTTAATCATACAATGTACACACTTTTTTACTAAACACTTCAGAAAATAATTTCACACCACATTGAGAATCCTTATTCTCCGGAACAATGAATATAAATTATTTATCAAGTACATTGATAAAATAATATTTCTTAATAAAATGTTACTATTTAGTATTTACATTTAACTTTTTGTTTTGTTTTTTCTGTTGATAAAATATGTGCTTGCGACTTGCGCTTTTGTTTGATCAGCCTATTTATGATATTTCCCAAGCTATCAATGTATTTTCATTACTCTGTAAACTTTAATGATTTCTGGGAACTTAATTCATCTGTACATTCTGTAGAATTAACTTTTTTTATATCCATCTGTCTTCGAATCCTTATAAACTTGAATTATTTCATCTTACTGTAATTATGGTGTCTATTTGTTATTTAATGAGATCTGCACGCATTATCTGGCATATTTTTAGTGGGGGGGGGGGGGGCCCCCCCCATTTGGTCCGGAGCCCCCTCCATTTTGGTCGCGCCCCCCATAGCCCAAAATTTCTTCCGGAAGGACATTTTAGCGATTGTTAGCTGTAGCGATGTCGTGTTCGTCGGGTTTTGAGTCCTTTTTGGCTAAATTTAGTATTAGTGTAGCTATAATAACGTATGAAAACGTAACATTTAACGTATCATAACTATTTTTCCTGTAAAAATAATGTTTTCTTGTGAAATTGGTGCGCCCCCCATGTTGGTCGACGCCCCCACCCCCATCCATGGGGGGTGGGGGTGCCCCCCATCGCGCCCCCCCGTAAAATTTTGCCTAAAAATATGCCTGAATATTAATTGCTTATGGTTTATGACATTCATTAAATTCGCGCTTAATGTTTTTTGTAAGCACCCCGCTAGTGAACAAGTAATAGATTTGGAAAAGTTACAAAAACTTCAGTCTAACCAGAATGAACACTCGTGATATTAGCAGATACTCGCTGTATTCTTGATTTGCTGAATTGCAGGCGGCTAGTTTAACCCTTTAATGCCCAGAGGATCACTGGCTAGACAGCCTCATTCTGACACCTTCTAGTTTTCTGGACATTGATCGAGCTACGTGCGTCGTAGAGAGATCGCGAAACCACCATTCGATAGAAAAATGAATGGTGAACAAAACATAATCAGTCGATTAAGGGTCTAGGACGCACCGTTTTTGCGTTATAAGTTGAGAATTAAAATTTTGCTCCATCGCTCAGGCATAATAGGTATGTACCTCACCCTAGAGTAAGAACACAGCAACTGCGCGCCGGCCATAGTTGAATACTAGAAATGAACTACATTATCTGCTGTATCTGATGCACATAAAGCAGACTGCCGGAGTGGCATTTAAATTTCGTAATGTGGCCTTAAAGAAAATACTACTTTTGCGATGAAAAAAAGTCAAATTTGCACATTGCTTAAATGAGCATAGGTTTCGCTGCGTGGCAGTAGAACTAAAAATTGCCGGCCAAATGCGAAGACCTACAATTCCCCATAAAAACAGCTAAAAGATCTTGTCACTAGAATAGACTAGTCAAGTTGCATAGCCCCAGATATGATAGTTCATCGTGGCGTATCTCCCATGATCCTTTGGGCGTGAAAGGGTTAATCGAGTGCGTTTATATTCGTTGAATTAATAAAAATCATTTAAATTCCCTGTCGTAAAGGCACCAGGGTTGGTTTTTTTCCGGAAAAAAATTATGGCCGGAAAAAAACCGGTTTTTTTCAGGTTTTTTTCCGGTTTTTTTTCCGAGTTTTTTTCCGATGTTTAAAAATGGCGGTAAAGTAGTTCTGAAGTGTAATTTTACATTTTGCGTCTTAGTAACTTCATTATTATTCACTGGTGACTCTTCAATGGTTATTACGCTTCTTCTGGACTAGATAGATGAGATAACTACTATAATAGCCAGTGTTTTTTGTTTTAAAATTTGTCTAATTTGTTATGGTTGGGTAGGAAGGAGTGTTGGACTAAGGTGGGGTAAGTTCGCTGTCAGTTTATCAGTTTACTGGAGGGGTTCTAAAGTCGACAGAAGAGTGAATGGTTCTACCATCGCAAACTACGAAGTGTACTCAAATTCTGCCATTCAGGGTGGGTATTTTAACCTTTGAAGAAATAATGTACTTCGCAACTTAAAATTGGACTTTTAATTGAATTGTATCGATGTTGATCCAATATCGCTGATTGAATGGAGATCCGCTCGTATTGAGAATGCTAAAAATTCAAGTGAAACGTTGAATTAAACTTTTCGTAAAATCAAGTAGTTTTTTTGTTGGCCTGTTGAAAGGAAACAGCCGCTCGAGGTTACTAAAGATAAAGTACCTACTAAAAAATAAGCTGGTCCGACGTCACGAAAAATTTGATATTAAAAATTATAACTGTCATGAAATTTTCTAGGACTATATACTTGCGAGGAAGTAGGTATATATATATATATTTATAGTATATAGTTGTTCTTACATACAGTATAGCATATACAACCGTAAGTACAGCAGTGATTATAGACACGGTTCATTATATTCTCTTACACACCCTGAAAAGAAACGGATAACTTCATAGCTTCTCAATAAACCGTATATTTCCATGTTCATGAAGGGTTACGCAAATATCAAAATTTTAAGTCAGTATCGTTTCCTCCACCCATTGCTAACTAGTTCAATAACCTTCATTAGTGACAAAAACGTCTTACTTTTGTTTTTCTAAACGATTATAAAGCATTTTGTGCGAGTTTAACCTTTACTGAACTAACTTATCAGTTTCGAGTTTTTTTCCGTTTTTTTCCGACCCCTCGGAAAAAAACCGTTTTTTTCCGGTGCCCAACCCTGAAAGGCACTGTTATACTTGCACAATGCGATTATTTATGGTTCCATTAATAAGTTGTGTTGAGGAGAAAATGGTCATTTGTTGTGTTGAGGAGAAAATGGTCATTTGTTACTGTGATAGTGTCATATTATTATATGTGTATTTATTTTGAAAATATAGGGCTACAAAGAACAGAAAGTTTAGCAAAATTTGTAGCTTTTACGCACAGATTCTTTTACGTTTTCTTTATATTTTAAACGGTTATAAAATACGTCATTTATATACAATATAAATATCATTTATCGGTTATACAATATCATTTACAAATGCAATAAGATGACTATTTTGGGGCATTCTATTCTGAAATTCATTTAGTGGGTTGGTTCATTGTTATTTAATCACAATGTTGTCCGAATAGTGAAACTGTTTTATACTGTGTTGGTCCAATTAAATTGTTGGTGAAATTTTAAGCTTGATAAAGCTAATACGCTAAAGTCTATCCAGTTACTCTAAGAGCCAGCTCCTAAAAGGGATTTAAGAGATTAGATATAATAACATTTAGCAAAAATGAGGTTGATTACATTGGTTACATTTAATTGATTAATTCATGATCAGAAGATATTATGAATAAATAGCAAAGCAAATCATATTTTGTTTTTAATTCATGGCATAATAATAGTAATCATATCTAATCGCATCTGTTTCAATAGTTTTAGGAATTGGCTCTAATTTAATAATAATAAGCAGAATGTACATTGCGTGCTTTATTATAATTATCTATGGTGCCAAAAATTCACATTATATTATATGTATTTATTTGTAAATTTATAGCAATTTGTAATCTATCTCAGTTCTAGAGCTCATTAAACGTGCCTTTGGGGTGTATCTTAAAAGTTGTAACGTTTTAGTTGTTTTGAAATGATAGTGACAGTAATATGTCACGTGTGAATTAAATTTAACCCTTCCTGTTTTGTTTAATGAGCCCCGAACTATTTAACGTCAAATTTTTTTGAAGTTTATTTGTTCTGAAATGACGCGTATGTAGGTATTTGTGTGATTACTTTATACGTATGAATACGCACAGTTCGTTGTAGTTCATATGTAAATATAGAAATGGGTTTAATTTTTATACTGTCTGTTTATACGTACCGGTATATAAACAACATAGGAATTTTCTAGAGATTTCGTTTAACGTTTTTTGTAGCACAAATCTCAGTTTGAGCACCTGCTTTAACGGTAGGTATTGTTCTGTCTCAGAACAATGCCTATAGTTTTAGTGCTGCCTCTAGGAATTCAACGGCCTTGTACGTAACGGTATGGCTTCAATTAAAAATACCTAATTGGAATTTTTTGGGGATAGCTTTAGCTAAGCGATAAGCCTTTGTTCAAGGTCTAGCTATTGAAAGAAAAGGCTTCTTTCGTTATGATAGCATGAGTTATACGTAGACAAAATAGTGTTATGTTGCTTGGAGTGTGCAAACAGAGCTACCAGATTGAAATTTACGGTTAATTCAATCTCGAGCGAGCCATTCGTATTCTTAATTCGCGGTTCCTCAAATTGAGCGATTCCTGCCGTGCAGTCTCTAAAATTACCTATTTTAGCAGTGTCATTCACAAATAGTGGGCTAGGTTGATCGAACTAATACCAATAAATCATTTTTGCATCGTTTCAGTGAAACTTTTTTACATGACAATTTGACAGAGAAGTACAAGTTATTCCGGCAACTTTTGGCATTAGTTAGTTATACCCTTTTGTCAGGGATTACCTCCTCCTTGTCTGGGTTCCCAATTTTTTGAGTGGGGCTTTTTCCCAACAGGTGTATGCAGATGCTAATATATGATGCGGCGGCATTGCCAGCATGCTGCCACGAAATTCCGGCCGGTTTTTCCACTAATCTCCGACAGAGTACGTATTTCTGTTTTGTCAGTCATAGCTGTGACAGGCAGTGAGCCAGACACTGAGAAGACTCGGTGACTGTGTTCACTATTTTGGTATAAAAAAATATGACTAACTGACTTAGTCATGCGCCGTTAGAATGATACTGATGTTAGCAAGAGTATTGTATACATTAATATATTTACTGTCTTGGTTTAAATGTACTCTTGATCAATGCTGTCTGTCTACTGCAGTCAATAGCATAGAAACCTTTGGCTTTATTTGTGTACCTACTGTTTATTGTAAACAAACTAACCAGGTACTCCTGGCACCCAAGATACATACACACTTGTGTCAACCCGTGTACTCTTGCTGTTAACGAGAGTACGTATATGCTGTTCTTTCCTACGTGTTTTACGTACTCTTGGTATTAGCTCAGACAGTCTGCTGTATTGTAGACTATGATCATGTGCTTTGTGTTTACATTCTGTAGCGTCTGTCTCTAGGGTATATTCATAACATGGAATATTATATGCTTTTGAAAATATATATAAGCCTGGTCTTGGTTTAGCTAATACATTTTGTGATTAATCTATTTTTATGAAGCTTGATGAGAGACAAACAATGAAATTGATGGGGTCTTTAAAGAATTTGGTGGTATGAGGGGCTGTCTACTTAACTACAATGGGATTCTTTTTAATAAAGGTGACCTGCCGAATTTTAATATAGATTTACATCTTGACACCGTTTTTTTCTCAGTGCGCTGTTCTGTGTTATTCGTGTGACTTCGCTGGAATGCAAGATATCTGTGGTGCCTGTGTTATGCAAGGATAATCAAGTGCGACGATCTGGCTGTAATAAATTTTTGGTGCAATTTTTCTGTATCTGTGTTGTGTAGGGCGAACGATTCCTTGGATTATGGTTCCAATGAGAAGAAGGTAGGAATTAGCTATGGTCATGACTAGTTTCAGTGTCAAAATGTGGCTTGCAACAGAGTCATGTTAAATCTAGGTATGGCCACCAAAACCACCAGGGTTTTCTGTAGTTAATAGGAACAGTTTACGGCGTAGTTTTAGAAGCTTCACGTAAGTCTCGATTCAAACTTAATTGTTCTCGACTTTTCATCTTGCCACATGATGGTCTTGTAGACTATTGTGTGTCTATTTCGTACCTAATTAGGTATGCAGGCTGAACGGACACAACGGCTGTAATAGATCGACCCTTAAGGCCTATTCACACGAAGGCGCATTTTGCTCCATGGCGTACGCCTTGGCGCATGAGCGGGCGCACACGCACACTTGACTAGTGCATTGTGTGAAATAATGCAGCAGGCAGTGTGAAAATAGAATGCGCCCTCTCATGCGCCCGCTCATTCGCCCTCGTGTGAATAGGCCTTTATGAGTTGAAGCCTTTTATCGTATTGTTATATGTAGTTGTTTTAGAGTTTTATGTAAGTATATACATATGAGGTTAGGTTTGGGATACCCAACCTTTGGTGTTGATCCCAATCAAATTTATGAGTTCTATCTAAATTTATGGGTAACTTAATACTAATAATTATCTACTTTGCTACAAAAACTTGTACAAAGATTTCACGTTGTAAAATTAAGAAATGATACGTAGCCACGAGGAAATTTAGTCCATACGGCATAAAGGTAGCTAAATTCGTCACATTAGGAAAACACAATTTTACTGTTAGCTTAGACAAGAAGATATGTAAGCAAAATGGAATATTGTGCTATTTAAGCCAGCCGCAAAGTTCTAGCAGTTCGTAAACTAGGCCGCCACTTTTTTTTCGGTATCGGATTGAAGCTATCGTTTGTATCGCAAAACTGAAGGGTGTGACATTCGCATGTAGTACATTTCCATCGGATTGGGCTCTCCGTTGTTGGCGCCCTCGTACGTGTTGCCTGCGTAGTAGCTCTGAAAATAAAAGTGGCTAAAGGCGGTACTGATGCCAAAGCAGTTTTGGTCATAAGACATGTGGCCAAAGGTGCGATTCATACTTTGAGCTTTTTTGTATGTTTGTTTGTCCTACTGTTTTGGGCAGACTTGGACCGAAATTAACTTTGCCGGACATTATGTTATGAACAGACTAAAATGGAGCTTTCAAATCAAGATAAATGGATATACGACTGAACTTTAAACAGAAATGGCTGCTGCAAGTTTGGCTCAAAGATCTGTTTTGTCATTCATCTTACGCGTTCAACCGTTTGCTCGTAGTCTATGTCCCATGTTACAGTATTAACGACCTTGAATAACAAGCTAAAAGATTTTCAGTAGACTTTCAGAAAGCGAATGGTCATAAAAGCCCAGGAAGTCAAATAGCTATTTTTACGCGAATTTATAAATTAGCCAACTGTCTGACGTAGACGTACGTTGTAGCTTTTGCTGCCACCTCCGCCGGTATGGTGTCTAAGTCCAGGACTAGAGAAGACCAAACCACAGCAGGCCAGAAGCACTGATAAACCCACCAATGAACGGGACATTCTAAATGGAACAATTCTACCTAAAATAAACCAATTATGAATAAACTTTAGCAGAATATCAAGATCGACAAAAATACCAAGAAAGAAAGATAATTCCTTCACTGGATTAGTAGGTAATTTGTAATACCTAATTTGAAAAGAATTATATATTACAGGTGCCGTTATGACAATATTTCTGAACTGCCAGATAAAAACAGTTAAAAAGTCTGACGTCTAGGTTTCTGTGGCATGAAAATGAAACACACTAAATAACATTAGCAGCATACACATGCTACTAATACAATAGTGCCACTTGTGCTAAACAATTGAGATCTAATAAATTAAATAAATAAACCTACTCAACTCAAGGCTGTTTAAGGTGGTAGTGTCGCCAAAGCAGTTTTACTCATAGATTGAGTACTCAACAATTTTACAAAAGAGAGCTTTTTGCTGTGAAATTGTACGTTCACTGAGATACTAGTAAAATGCTATATGGTGTCAAATAAATACTACCAGACACTAGACTACCAATATCTACCAATATTCTGAACCAATCACCATTTGTAAGCCAGACATCACACAATAGAGACATAAAAGTTCAAAAAATCAAGCTAGATATCAGATTGGCCAGCTTGTGAAGTACATGTAATGTTTTGACGCACAATTTTTTGTTACAAATAAGAAAAATGAAAATTAAAGGTTCGTTTTTCTTTAGATTTCAAAATAAGCTTCTAGATTTTTTACAATTTATCATTATTGCTGTGAGTTCTTCACCGTTCACGCACAGTTTCACAGTTCAAACAGGTATTACTCCGCAACCGCTCAAGCAATTTGCGCTACATTTTGTGTGCATAAACTAGAGCATATGTGCTTTTAGTCTGTGTAAAGAATCTAAACAAAAAGTTTTATAATTGTGACGAAATTATCGAATGTGGATAGGTTTTCAAAACGTCATTTTTCCGACTTTGCGACTTCACTGCTAACTGTATGCTACATCAATTTTGCGGAAATTTAGCGAAGTTATTTGCCTTAAAACATATTTTTAGAATATATAAAGAACAATGACCTATCTTTCACGGAATAAGTTTTATAGTCGCGCAAAATCGACTGCTTTCGCGACACTACCCCCTTAATCCACTTAAGAAACTGCACTGATATTGAAAACTTGAGAAGGATATGAGATAACCAGTACTAAAAAAACTAGCTGCTATGTAGCTATTGCATTAGACCAAATATATATTGAGCTAGGTTCAGCTAAATGAGCACTAGATAAGTAGACGACCTATCTACCAATTAAAATTAAATAGAAGAAAGCTTTCAACCATAATTCAGCTGATTTTTTCCACTTAAAATAACGGGACCATTCTTCATTAACCCTTTCATGCCCAGAGAATCATGGGAAATACCACATGATAAACTACATACCATATGTGGGAGTGGGGCAATGCAACTTGACTAAAGTCTGACCAAAAAAGGTTGAGTCACTTAATGTTTTGCTTGTTGCATAAAAATGGTAAGAGATAGCCCCAACAAAGTATATATATTCTTGACCCTTGGGACGAGTAGAATTTCATAGTGAACATCACTGGTCACTACTGGTAGCTCTGACGAAAAAGTTACTGTACGCCTACCAAATTCAGATATCGTAGGTTTATGTCCAGCAGACGAACTTTCGAATGAGCTATTGATGTCCAGTGACAGGATCTGTTTTTATGGGGAATTGTAGGTCTTCGCATTTGGTAAACAGTTTTTAGTCCTACTGCCAAACAGCTAAGCCTATGCTTAATTAATCAATGTGCAAATTTGACTTTTTTGCATCGCAAAAATAGTATTTTTTAGGGCTACATTAGGAATTTCGAATGCAACTCCGGCAGTCTGCTTTTAATGCATCAGATACAGGATACAGCGGATAATGTAGTTTATTTCTAGCATTCAGCTATGGCAGGCGCACAGTTGCTTTGTTGATAATCTAGGGTAAGGTACATACCTATTATGCCTGAGCGATGGAGCAAATTTTTACAAATTCTCAACTTTGAGCGCTTATAACTCAAAAACGGTGCGTCCTAGACCCTTAATCGGTTGACAATGTTTTGTTCGGCATTCATTTCTCTATCGAGTGGGGGTTTTGCGATCTCTCTAAGACGCACGTAGCTTGAGAAATGTCCAGAAAACTAGAAGGTGTCAGAATGAGGCTGCCTAGGCAGTAGGGCAAAAAAGTCAAACCATTTTCATTTATTTTAAAGTTAAACTAAAGGCCATTGCTTCAATTTAAGTCACCTAAAGTTACAGTTAAAGTAAGACTCAGGCATCAATTTAAGTTAAAGTAAAAGTAAGCCGAAAATCAATGACTTTTACATAACTTTTTAAAAATAACTTTAATTTAAAGTTAAAGTAAGGTTATTTTAATTTAAGTTAAAGTTGCAGCTAAAGTAAGACCTCTAACTTCTTTTGGAGTTAAAGTTAGAGTTAAAGTAAGACCCCTAACTTTTTTAATTTCAGTTAAAGTTAAAGTTTAACTTTTTTGCCCGCTAGGCGGTGATACTCTGGGCATTATAGGGTTAAGAACTCTATTTTATTGCCTTTATAGAAATCTCAACAGCTGCTTTTAAGTGTTCGGCTAGTGAACAGCCTAGACAGATTATGCTATGCAGCGTGCTTTTTTACCAGCGTAAAGAATGTTTCACACGATGGGGAAACCCCATGGGCTAACGAATACAATTTTGAACGATCATTAACTTGGAATTCGAACTGAAATTCTCAACCAGCAATTTTCTACAAGTTATCACAAAAGACTGCGACTTAAGAGTCATGCTTAATAAAAAATGCATTTTACAGCAAAGTCACATTCTGCGTGACTTCTCTTGGCACAGAATAGAGAAGTCTATATACATAGCGATAATCGAAATAAAAAAAGATTGAAAACTAAATTTATGTCGGTTTGTTGGAATTTTTTCCTGTTTGATGACTCTGTCAGTCATAACTTTTTTTGGTATGGTTAAGTACCCTCTACCCTGATCTACTTGTTATGCCATTTACCTACCTAAAAGTAAAGGCTACGCAAACACATTAATAATTAGAGTATTGAAAACTGCGGGTAACCTAAAAACTGACGAAATGGAAAATATAGAATCTTTTTTGTTCGTTAAAAAGCGAAGCATTCAAGTGAAAGCTTACAGCTCAAAGGCAAATCGCAAAAAATGACTGTACGATACTGTAGTGATGTTAGCGTAAACTGAACGTAAACTAGTTTCATCTTGTTCCAGGTTCTTTTGGACAGAACAGTAGTTTGCACTGGACTGGTGGCAAAAATAGAATCAAGATTACATACTTGAGGGCTTATTGTGCACGGAGCCCATCATATCCAACACGGAACCGTAAAATTTAGCAGGCACAATGTGAAGCCGTATATAAACATATTCTGAGACAAATTGCTAATTTTAAAACAAAAACTAGAAGAATAACAGAATAACCGACAACGACTAAAAAATGTTGAAAAAAGGCAGCTAGCGTTTTTCTAGCACAACCAATGAATTAAATCTTGACGCAATCAAACAGACAAACCGGAGAACCCGAAAGGTTTAGTGGGACCTAAATTTTATAAAGAGGCTTTTCACTAGGATTAGGGTCACGCACGACAGGGCTACAGAAAGAAAATTAGGAGGTTGAGTTCCTGTTTTGAACTTTATAACTGGCCAGCAGCGACTACAGGCTAAATTAGTGCATAAAATTTTAGATGGATTTTATAGGTTTGACCAAGAGTACATAATAAGGATATTAGGTACTATTATGTACTCATGGTTAAACCAAGGTTTGACTTAACGAAAAAGTTGAATACCGTAACTATAGATTACTACCATATTCACAAACGATCACTGTAAAAATGTGCCGATTATAAATTGTCAAACTTGCATTTTGAGAATAAATTAAAATCGAGCTAGAAAAAGGTTAGATTTGATAGAAGGATGACCTGATTTTCAACAGGTTTCTAATAGTTGCTCTGAGAGTTCGTCGACGCTGTTTTACTCAACTTTAAATCCGAGCGAATCCCTATCAAAGCTCCAAAAGCATTAATGTTCATTGGCAAGAGGAAGTACAAACAGTATCGACCAAAATTACTTCCTACAGATTTCGGAGTCAAAGCGGAATCTGTAGTTCAAAGAACGCTAACATCTCCTTGGTAGCAAGAATACATAATAGAAAGAGTGTGACACTAGGGTGACCGTTCAACGCAGACCGCAAAGTATGTGCAGTTGTGTACCTGCATCAATGGAAGGACTCCGCTGCCGACATGAATTAAAGGAGGTGCTCCCCCTGAGTTCTGTACATTTATGATCAGGAAATTTGCTGAAGTACTGAAACGACACCCCCCTGAAAAGCGTACATAAAGTGGCAGGTTTGCGCTCCGCATTGCACGGCCATCCCACTCTCAATGTCTTACCCTTCTTATTAAGTACTCTTGATGCTAGGTTTAGCGCAGTCATTCGCTGATGTGTTAGGCTTGGAGCCATCAAAGTTTCGAGCTCTGAGTCTGCAGAAAGTGCCAAGCTCGTTCTCTTTTAATTTTAATTGAACACGAAAGGCTGAAAAAAGATAAAATGACTTTCAACTGTCCAAAAAATTTAACACAATGTCCTGGAAAAGAGTCTTTAAGCAGTAAAAGAAAAAGAGAAAGTGAGTAAGAACTCATAATCGAGTTTAAGCAAAATAAGCAGTTTAAAAAAGCGAGTAAATGACATTACAGCAATTTATTCTTAAGCAAAATATTGCCTTTGCGGCTCAGTTACTCTGATCAATACCTTAAGTTAAGGTCCTTAACTCAATTGTTGAAAATGACTTTAATACAGCTACACAGAACTGAAACTATCGAAGCGAAATCGTTTTGCAAATTTGAGTGACAACAAATGATGCGGTGATCCATTTCAAAAAATCTAAAAACTTATGCGTTCCCTATCATGAATCGCTTTTATCTGATCCAAAGCTCAAAAAAGGTAAAACAACTTAGCTACACAAGAATTGATGAATGTGATTAAAACAAAAATAAAATAAAAAAATAAAATAAAAAATTAAAATAAAAATAAAATTAAATTAAAATAAAATAAATTAAAAAATACTTAATTTTTACATACCAGCATTATTAAAAATTTTGATTTCAAGCCAGTTTAACCGATCCTATTTTCTACAATCCACACCAAAAAGAAAATTTATTTGTATTCGGTGGTGGAGAACTGATTGGTGCACAGATTCACCTCTTCCTTGTGCTCAAGCTATATATACTAGGCCACCAGTATAAGCCCCAATACGGGAAAATTCCTAGCACACATAAATGTAGATGATTTTGCAGTTTAAGCATCTGTAATAGGACACTCACGGGTAAATAAGTTTTAGCTCAAAATTCCGCATTCAATTTGCGTAAAAAGCGACTGGACAAGCATTTAAAATAAAACTTCTTTTCACACGATAATGCATTATATAGTGAGATGAGTACAGCAGACTTTTTTATGTCTCCAAACTATGTAAGGTAAAAAACGTAAAAAACCTTTCATCTGGCGCAGTGGGTATGACAGTGGGCGGTTCGCCCCCCCACACCTTTTTCAGAAAAGACCAGGGCCCGATTTATTGAAGAAAAATGTTCGTCGTTGAAAATGTTCGTTGTTGAAAATGTTCGTCGTTGAAAACTTTGGATTGATCGAAACATTTTCAACGACGAACATAACACGTAATTATAGGACAAATGTTCGTCGTTGAAGAACAAATGTTCGTCGTTGAAAATGTTCGTCGTTAAAAAAAAACAAATGTTGGTCGTTGAAAAACAAATGTTCGTCGTTGAAAAACAAATGTTCGTCGTTGAAAAACAAATGTTTGTCGTTGAAAAACAAATGTTCGTCGTTGAAAAACAAATGTTTGTCGTTGAAAAATTTTCAACGGCGAACATTTCAACGGATGTCTTGAGCTCCAGTGAAATGTTCGTCGTTGAAAATTTTTTCAACGACGAACTTTTGTCTTTTAGGACATAATAGTGTTCTAAAAAACCAAAGCTCGTCGTTGAAAAATTTTTCAACGACGAACAATTTCAACGACGAACTTTCAACGACGAACATTTGTTTTTCAACGACGAACATTTGCTTTTTCAACGACGAACATTTTCAACGACGAACATTTTGTTTCGATAAATCGGGCACAGGACAGAAATCGCAACGCAACTACCGAGCTGCTTGCTTAGCTGACAAAAATATACAGTGCTAAACTGCTAATCCCAGCAAGTACATTTTAGGCTAGTCCCTTGTGTTCCGTTTTGCCAAGTGCTATTGTCACTGCGTTCTCATAGTTATCGTCAATTAAGTAATTGACAAAATGAAGAACACCCAAAGTCAGGCTTTAGGTTTTAATTATTTTGATTGATTTAAAAAGTTATCCCTTACGTATTACCTAACTTTTTTGCGTCAATAGGTATCACACTTCTTATACTGGTAGTTGGAGTTATGACAAAATTACAGCTGCCTGAAAAAGTTGGATAAAACTGCCAGTATAAAAGTACAAAAGCAGCATGTGTAATTATCACAGCTAGCCATAATCGTATGTTACTTTTATCATGTTAAGTACTCGTAGCTTAAAGTTCACTACTAGTTTACTTCTTGCTCATTTTGCATCAACAACAGCAACAACAACAACAGCAACAGCAGCAACAACAGATAACTGCGAAAACGCAACCAACTGTTCGCTTTGTAAAGATGAGCCGAAATCGGGCGACGATCATACTGCGGCTGAAAGTTATACCCTGGTTTTCTTCCCTTTCCTGTGCATAATTTGCGCCCTGGCGTTGGATGCTATGCTGGACTGGCTCTACTCAAAAGTCTCCCTGCGAATTCCGGTTACTGTAGTGCAACTTCTGGTCTCATTTGCATTTACGCTGTTCTTTTATATCGTCTGGGAACAAGACAGAGTGAGTAAAGTGCTCGCGGAATGGACTTGGATAAGCCTCTCCCCGCACACTATTATGCTGGCCGTTCTGCCGATTCTGATCTTCGAATCAGCGTTCAAAATCGCGGCCCACGAATTCTTCAAGCATCTAACTTGTATCTTATATTTGGCCATGATTGGCTTTCTCGAAGCAGTTAGTGTAAACGGACTGTTGGTCTACTTACTAGAGTTTGTATGGCGCCAGAATAAGCACTGGAACATTTGGATATCGTTACTCTTTGGCGCACTTATCAGCGCAACTGATCCTGTGGCGGTAGTTGCGCTTTTACACGAACTAGGAGCGCCGGCCGACTTATCGTTACTAACGGAGGGCGAAAGTCTACTTAACGATGGTGGGGCGATAATAGCTTTTGTAGTATTCCGACATATAGCCAAACGTAACATGAATAAAGTGGAAACAGTGTATTTAGTGCCGGTGTGGCAATTCATCTTGCGTCGAATCCTAATGGTGATTCAAAGCGTATGTCTGGGAATCGTGTCCGCTGACATAGCGGGTCTTGTGCTGAGTAAAACGTTTCAAAGTTCAATCAAAGAGCGAGCCGTAGTGTTTACAGGAGTCTACTGTGTGTATCTCACCTGTGAAACCTTAGAAGGGTCGGGGGTTTTGGGTCTAGTCTTTTTCGGCAT
>JASANF010016788.1:0-24206 GCA_030248245.1 Trissonchulus sp. WLG1_4
GAATTCGCAGCCTAAAAGTTTACATTATTTTAGTAAAATTTCATCAATTTTTTGTTAATTTTTCAACAAATTTGGTTCAAGAGCAGCTGGGGTGGGGAATAGTGGAGTGGATCTATTTTTGGAGGAGAGCACCTTGAGCGAAGCATTTTTTAAAATAGAACCACTATGCACAAATTTGGACTTTCTGAGCTATCAAGCTATGACCCCATAAAAATCGTGTTTTCAGTGTTTTTGGAAGTGAACTTGATTTCTAGGCCAAAGTTTGAAGCCAAAAATGGCTATAATATTTTGTTTTGGATTAGCTGTGAGTGCGTAATGATGGGTCAGACCGAAGCGGGGGGGAATTATTTTGATTCTAATTCGCTTCCTACCCCATCGTCAGCCATGCCAATAAAAATATGAAACCCCCATCGTCAGCCATGCCCCCAATCTGATCTCTAACCCCCAAAATTTTGTCTGGGGCTAAGCTGGCAGGATTCTTTAGGCTAAGCTGGCAGGATGTTTCCTGAAAATTTCTATTTTTCAGTACCTAAGCCTGAGCCTGATAGAAACTAAGCCTAAGCCCTGAGCTTAATTCTACGCCCAAGCTATTTTCTCTAGTAAATTGACTAGTTTGTCGATGAAGTGGGGGACATGCCTGGGAATTTTAAACATATAAAAAACTATGTCAACTTTCAGCCCCAACAGGTAATCGTATGATTTAGGAAGCTGGCGCAAACTTTTTTGTAAAAAAACATGAATTTTGGCAAAGTAAAAATTTTTTTTAAACGCTTGTCCTAAAAAGATAAGCAACGGATGACTTTCAATACACAAAACATAATGATAGGCAAAACTTGGATCTACTTAATGCAAAAAACCGCTTGCGATTTGAATTTGTAAACGCCGAGCTATGGCTTTCCAAAAAACACCAAAATCAATTATATGCCCCCTTAAAAGCGCACCCCCAAGGAAAAAGCACGAGTTTCCGAAAAAAATTGCGAAAACTGTCCCTCACTGAGGGTTCTACTTCGGGGGTCGTATTTTCAGGAAATCCAAAAACGAAATAGGGGTTTAGCAAAGAGGCGCGAGGCCGGGGGAAATGCAGTTGGGGGGGGGGGAAGTAGTGGACCTATTTTTTTGAGTAGAGCACCTTGGGGGAAGCATTTTTGCTTCAAGAACCCCTATTTCATTTTTTGGATTTTCTGAGATACGACCCCCCGAAATCTGAACCCTCGGTGAGGGACGTTTTCACAAGTTTATTCCGAAGCTCTTGTTTTTTCCGTTCTAATCGTGTCAAAATGGTGTCAAATTATTGGTTACAATTTTTTAGAATCAAAACAAAGGCTCTTTGACCGGGTTCCTGCCGCAAAATTGGCCAAATTCGCCAGAAACGTCCAATTTTTGACAAAATTCAAACTTGGCCTTGATTTAGGCTTGGGCTTAAGCTATGGAAAAATAACAGAAATTTTTCAAAAAATTGTTGAAAATTTGTTGACATTTTGTTGAAAAATAAATGAAATTTTGTTGAAATTTTACTGAAAATTTTGTTGAAAATGTAACGAAATTTTGTTGAAAATATCGTGAAATTACGTTGAATTTTAGTAGAATTTTCATCGAAATATAACAGAAATGTTGCAAAAAAAATTGTTGAAAATTAGTTGAATTTTTGTTGAAAAATAAATAAAATACAAAAGAAATTTTTTTCAAAAATATTTCAACAAAATATCATCAACTTTTCGCCGCATTGGGTTTCCTGTGATAGCTGAAAACCCCCCCTAGGTTTGGGGGATATAGGGGGACTCCGGATCATTAGTCGAAAAAAATGCAGTTTTTCCGACTTATTCCACCCCTAAGGGTTTTAACACCAATAATTTCACTCTAGATTTTTATTAAAAGGGGCGACAGCTATTTTGGGGGCTAGAGATCAGATTGGGGGCTTGGCTGACGATGGTGGTTCTATATTTTTATTAAAAGATGGGGTAGGAAGCGATTTATGGGCAAAAATAATTCCCCCCCCCCGCCGAACCTTGACCCATACTAATACTAACGCTTAAACTTACAAACTTACTGTTTACACTTAGCGCTTATAAGCGATAAGTGTTATTCACAAACTTAAACTTTTAACATACTAGACATACTTGAGCGCTAACACTAACGCTTAGCGTTAGTATATATGTGAATAACACTTACATAGTATGTGAATACGGCCACGGGCCATATAAACGCAAGAAATTCCTCCTGACAAGGCAGTTTTTGTGGTTTTACATTTGTTCTGGTTGGGAATAGTGTCATTAATAAAATGGTGTTCTAGCCTTTTGTCGTTTTGGCTGTGCTGGGAGGGGGTAAAGCACTTTTTGGGTCTCGTCAAAAATTCAATGGCGCCAGCTTTTGAGAAGTCACGCTGACAGCCAGTACCTCAGTTGTTGAATTATATAGTCAGCCGGCCATTTAGTACCAGAGAAAGTAGCAATGAACACGGTGTGGGGAGGCGGGAGGGTCTGGACTGAACTTAACGAAACGCTAATAAAACACAAAACATAGTGTGAAATCGTTGCAAAATTTTTTCAATAGCATTTTTGTGAATTTTAAGATCAAGTGCAGTTGGGGGTTGGGATAATGGACCTATTTTTTGGAGTAGAGCACCTTGAGGGAAACATTTTTTGTAATTGAACCCCTATCAACAAATTTGGATTTTCTGAGCTATTGACCCCTTGAAAATTGCATTTTCAGTGTTTTTGCAAGTGAACGTAGGCCAAAGTTTGAAGCAAAAAATGGCTATAATCTTTGTTTTTGGATAGTTTTGAGTGCGTTATGATGTTTTAACGCATCGTCTAGGCTTAGTTGGCAAGATTCTCTAGGCTAAGCTGGCAGAATTTTTTCTGAAAATTTCGATTTTTTATTGCCTAAGCCTGAGCCTAAGCCTGAACCTCAGCCTAAGCCTGATGCTAAGCCTAAGCCCATACTAAGCCTAAAAGCCCAAACCTAAATTAAGGCCAAGTTTGAATTTGGACGTTTCTGGCGGATTTGGCCAATTTTTCGGCACGAATCTGGTCAAAGAGTCTTTGTTTTGATTCCAAAAAATTGTAAACAATATTCTGACACCGTTTAGACACGATTAGAACGGAAAAAACAAGGGCTTCGGAAAAAATTGCGAAAACGTCCCCCACTGAGGGTTCAGATTTCGGGGGGTCATATCATCTCAGAAAATCCAAAAATGAATTAGGGGTTCTTGAAGCAAAAAATGCTTCCCCCAAGGTGCTCTGCTCTACTAAAAAAATAGGTCCACTATTCCCCCCCCCCAACTGCATTTAACCCGAACTTTACTATGTATATATACACTCATCATCCAAAAAACATCCAAAGGCAAGTGAGAAATTTTACCTTCTTTTTCTCACTGTATATATATTTCGTATTGGATGTGTGAATACAGTGGGAAAATTCAGGAAATGGTCAGTATTTTTGGACCACTATAAGATTTTCCCCGGTATTGCTTTGCTTGTATAGCAGCAGAGGTTTGCATTTGATGTAAATGATGACATATTTTATTTCTGGTTGAATCCAATTTTGCGCAAAAATTCACAGTATATATTGGTTCAAATTTTCTATGTTTTTGCAGAATTAGCAGCAGCTAAATTGGCGATGTTACGACGTGCGCTGCAAACGAGCAGCAATTACGCAGCGCTCTCCTATCGCTGTGCGTCGGGGCTGCCAGCGGACAAAGACGCGTCCCCCAAGCACCATGTTCACGTCACGCCACGCCCCGAAACCGATCTACAGTTTGACCAGAGGACTCACACTGGCCAGGTGATTTAAACTGCCTGAATTGTGAAAATGATTGAAAAATTTTATATATAGACACGTATATACATTATATATATATATATATATATATATATATATATATATATATATATATATATATATATATATATATATATATATATATATACACACACACACACATTGCACATATTAGAAGGCTACATTGCACAAAACATTGATAAATTATCAGTTATAAAGTATCAGTAAAATGCGTTGCACAATATTTATATACTGATAAATTTCGTGCAACGCTACACTGATACTGATAACTGATAAACTTTCGTGCAACGGGGCCCAGGGCCTACAGACGGCGATGATCACAGCATCCCAAGGCTGGCTCAGCCAGGATATATATATATATATATATATATATATATATATATATACGTATATATGTGTATACACATTTTAATATTTTGCGCATATTTCAGGCGTGGGATGCGGACGACTACAGACTGGTTCGATTCACGGAGTCGCCCAAGCAAGTGAACCCCAATTTCGCCATCAACCTCATCGCACAAGTGCCCCCCCAGGCCTGCCACGAGCGAGTGGTCGCCTGCGACGGAGGCGGGGGGGCGCTCGGGCACCCCAAGATTTTCATCAACTTGGTAAATTAGCTATATTATTATAAATGTGACTGGATTTGTTAAAAAGCCGAGGATTGCATATCCTTTGAAAATTCACTTTCATTTGTCAAGTGTATAAACAGCGTAATGAAACTTGTGCTTAAATTTGTGCTTGTATAATATTATTATGCATGCTGAAATCAGTAGTCAGTTAACACCAGGGTTTTTTTTTCGTCAAAAATGGCGTCATTTGCAGAAATCAAACTTAAAAATGACGTTCAGAAAATATAAATTACGAAGCTTTGATGAAAGGTTTTGAGCAAATATTGACGCTGATTTGTCCCAATTTGGCCTAAAAATTGAAAACGTATATCTCCATTTTTTTTTCTGGGGGCTGCCGCCCCCAGACCCCTGCGCCTTGCCGCACTTTTATTTCCGAAATTTCGCACTTTTTTTGGCTAATGCGTCCCGTGGTGACGCATTTTTTTCGGCTGAGGCTGAAAGAAGTCATAGCTGATTTGGCCCAAACAGTGCCGAAAATACCATTTTCGTCGCTAAATTTTTTAAAAAAATTTCCAAATTGTATCAAATCCATCAAATTTATATACCCAATTCTCTAACGTTTCAAGCTTGATCTACAACTGCAATGGCTTGGTTGGTTTCAATGGCAGTTTAAAACCATTATGAGTAGTTATGATAAGGATTATGATTAAAAAACAGCTAAAGTTTAATCATGTCAAATAGGGATGTCGCGGATGTGACTTTTTTGACATCCGCGGATGCGGATGCGGATGTTGACTTCTGACATCCGCGCGGATGCGGATCTTTTTAGAATACGTTCTAAACAAGCTATGAGTTTGCTATGCCATCAACAGTTTTTTAAAACGCTATTGGTTAACTTTATGACCCTCTGGCAACTTGATGCTTTTGGTTTTGGTTGGTGTATAATCACTAATCACTATACGTACTCTGTCTATTCTTTCTAATCTACGAAAGCATGCAAGTTAAAAACTGATAATATTGTTTTGACAATTATTGCTTTACAAGTTTGTAGACTAGTCTCTCAAACATGCAAAACTTAGTCCGAATATGCCCGCAATATCAAATATTCGTGAAGCCTACTTTAGAAAAGAGCTATTTGCAACCAACAATGAGGTGAAAACGCCTAGAATAAAGTTTCATCCACCGTTTTAAGAGCAAAAGTATTGGTATATACATGCACGAAAATCAAAATTGTCGTCTGATTTTCTACATTTTTAGTAAATTTTACCAAATCTGCAACATCCGCACATCCGCATTAAATTTTTGCGGATGCGGATGTCAAAAAGTTGCGGATCATCCGCGGATGCGGATGCGGATGCGGATATCCGCGACATCCCTAATGTCAAACCATGCCCACACCCATTTAGTGGCCAGTGTGGTCGAGTGGTTACGGTGTTCGATTTCTATTCTGCATCAAGCAAGCAATCAACAAGCATCCATGTAACAGCACAAAACTTTGAGTACCCCTCCCCATGGCGGGACCCTTCCCTCTCATCGGTCATTTTGACCCCCCTAGTCTCAAAAAAATAGCAATTTACAATTTTTTTGGCCAAAAAACACGAGATTTCAACAAATTTGGGCCAAAATTTAGCTAAATAACCGCTTAAACTTCATAAAAATGCTGATTGTTTTAAGTTTTGGCCGAAAATTTTCTCTCGATACGCCACTGTAAGATAACGCAACGCTACAACGCTAACTAACAATATTGCTGCAGCGCAACGGTACTGTAAAGCCTTAATCTAATTTTGACGAACGAAAGATAAAAATGACGACAGGAGTTTAAAAATGACGCCAGAATGATGAAATCCGATTTTGAAAAAAAACCCGTGGTTAACACGGCGTGTTGGCAACTAAATAAAGGCAATTTGTGGAAACAGTGACTATCTAGCTTAGCCTAAAATGTTAATTACAGTTTTGATACTATCAAGAGTACATAATAGCCTCTCACTCTATATAGAAGAAGAGTGAGACACTCTCCAGCCTGCCTGTGTTCTAGCACAGGCAGATGCGCTGGTCGTTTTCAGGCTACATGTTGACATTCTATGCAACATGTGACTGGCCAATCAGAAGCGAGCTTCTATTCTCTGATTGGCAGACGCCTGTGCACGTGCTCCAATCATAAAACGGGATAGGAATAAAGGTTAATAACTCATTATTTATTCATAATCTGGTTGTAAAAACATTAAAAAAGGTTTGCAAATACCTTTGGGGATATTTTGGCAAACTTTCAGCGAAATTGATTGAGAAACTTTGAAGAAACTCAGAAAAGTTTATATCTCAAAAGTTTCTCAATCAATTTCGCTGAAAGTTTGCCAAAATATCCCTAGAGGTATTTGCAAACCTTTTTTAATGTTTTTGCAAGCAGACTATGAATAAATAATGAGTTATTAAGCTTTTATCCCTATCTTAATGCTTATCAACGCATCAGCGATTATATACTAAAGTGTGTTACGCAGGGAATCTACGCGCTAATTGGCCAGTCACATGTTGCATAGAATGTCAACATGTAGCCTGAAAACGACCAGCGCATCTGCCTGTGCTAGAACACAGGCAGGCTGGAGAGTGTCTCACTCTTCTTCTATATAGAGTGAGAAGCTATTATGTACTCTTGATACTATAGATATCAATATAATTATAATTAGCTTTAGCTATATATACATTGTGTTTTGCTTTTGTGTTTAATTTTTTACTAATTTAGTGATCTTCACTGCTACAAGACATACGATTACAGGCAAATGTATACTATGGGTTAGTAGTATCTAATACTTTTAACAAATATATGTAGTTAATTGTTCTAGAATTGTTAGAGAATTGAACTATTTTAGAGTATTAAAGTGTTTTTGTTTACTTTAGGATCAGCCGGGAAATCACGCCTGTGGTTACTGCGGACTGCGCTTCTACTTGGATAGTGTGGAACATGATGGATCAGAACACATTCAAGTTTAGCAGATTATGACTGGATTTTTTTCGTAGAAACTCGCGTAATGTCGAATTTTCGTAGTGATTTCGCGTGTAAATATGCTACGGTTTGCTGTTTTATCGTTATTGGTCTATGACGCTGTCTACTTGAATGCTCGATTGGGTCTAAAACCATTTTGATTTTAATATCTATTGATTCTATTGCTTTAAAAGAACTATTCAACGGCTGAAAATGCGCTTGTATATTTCCATTTGTTTTGTTTTTGTCAAGCGTATGAATAGTTTTGGGCGAAAATATTTTGTAAATACTGTGTGTTCGTGCTGCTGGTAAGTATAAAATAATGTTTATAATAGTATTTACATAATTGTTCGTGTGTATGTTGTTTGAAATAGTAGTGGTATTTTAATAAACTATTTAACGCGTACTTGTGTTTGCTTTGGAAAATTTTTTATTCAGTTGTGTACAGTATTAATGGTTCATTAAATAATTAATTTACTCAATGATGATTAATACTACGGAGTTTATTAGTTGACAGTTTGACATGTGACATGCCAACCCGATTCATACTAGGCCTTTAGAGAACAGGGCTTCTACTTGCTAGGTCACACTTTGAAATTGTCCATTTGTTAACTTTCAAATAAACAATCTGCACTTTGAAAATGTTGTATCCTAGGTGTCATTTCGGCACATTTGAGTTAAACAAGCACTTTTGTGGACAAGCGTATATGTGTTCACAGGACGACAGTTAGTATTATTTTACCGTTTCGGTAAAATATAGCGCGGCCGGCACCAAAACGTTGCAAACCAGTAAAATTCTACAGAAATAACTAAAATATTTGTGAATGCATAATTTCAGTGACGTATAAGATCAGTTCCAAATCGTTAAAATTTCCAAAAGTGTTGAAAATAATTCACGACACAAAATTATCTGGAATCCATAGCCTCCGAACAGTGTGTCGAGCAAAGGACTCCCGATTTACAAAAATGAACATGCGTCTGGAATCGAACGTCGTGCAGAACCACTACGAACATTAGTCGTTAACTTACTCAGCAATATATTAGCAACAGCAGCACGTCAGCAACATATTTGGTGACGACACATACATACCTACAGTACCTTTTGAACTGACGACTTAAGTTCAAAGACGCAGCGATGCTTGAACAGTCATTCTTACAGCCACTCGTAGGCTTTCAAGCTGTCGTACATCACACAGAATTTTATTGCCTGGGACTTTTAGCTCAGGTCTACAAATCCTACAATGAATGTAACAGTTTGTAAGTGCAAAATCAGGGGATTCGATGCTTTTAATTTGTCATATAACTTCTTTGTGAATCACCAGAATTTGAATTTGTTACAATATTAAATGTAAAACTGAGCAATCACAAGGTCTCACTGTCCGACCAATTTTTAGGCAAACCATACGGCAAAATCATAGATTTATTGGTTCATCTTTTCTCTACTAGGTTAAGCGCTATCCAATAACCATCGAAGAATAGGATACCCTGGTGCTCAATTTATGTAAAATTGGAATTTTATTATTCCATGGTCGCCCAGACGAGGGCTTTAATCGAGATATCAGTGCTACTCAAGACAGGGGTTTACTTTGAGAAAATACGGTATCGGAGGCTACCTGGCTACTCGGAGCGTCTGGCTACCCTCCTACTTTGAACTCGGAACATCTCTGTGTTTTTTGTGACTACTCGCTGTACACTTGGTGCTTGGAATTCGTTCTTTTTGTAATGAAATCGAGTGCTTCTTTTTGTCTCAGTGTCCAGCATCTTTTGGTGTCACTTCAGGAGCAACGTAGATTTAGTTAAGCAAGCGTATGCACAAACTAATTTTTAAAATATTAAAACCCAGCTAAGTCTAAACCAAAACTGAGCCACTAAGCCCAAATCCAAACCTGTACCGACATTTGATTGGTTTTTAAAGTCACGCACAGACACGTGTATAATAGCCAAATAGAAATAGCCTTACTTTAAGTAAGAGTAAAAACTAGTAAATTCTGGCTAGACAACTGTCACTGTTTACTCTGGCCATTTTCTAATTGGATTCATTTTTACTGTTTCAGGTTTAATTGAGGTTGCTGGTCCCGCTAGCCAGTGCACAGACCAACATGCTGATCAAGGTGAAAACTCTGACGGGTAAAGAGATCGAGCTAGACATTGAGCCCAACGATAAGGTGGAGCGGATAAAGGAAAAGGTATATTACCTTTTTTGAAGATAGCATGTTTTGAGCAAAATTTCAACCGATATCGATTGAATTCGTCAGTGCAATCTTTTTTCATGTGTCTTGTGCTTGACAATCTCAGAAAACCGTCTAGATGAGATTGTTAAACCAAATACTAACTGTACACTACACTTGCATCTAAGGGCCCATTTCTTTCCCGGATTAAAGGGTTAATTTTAATCGGACTAAACGGTTTAAAAATTAAGCTTGAAAATGCCATTCCGAAACCTCCGTATTAAACGGACTCAACTGTTAGCGCGCTGTTTTTTAATCGGACTAAACGGACTTACTATGCACGCTAATGTTAAGCATGCATGTTGAATACGTTTAGTCAGGGTTTTTTTTCAAAATCGGCACTGTGTAAATGTTGTGTAAATTAAGAATTTGCTGTGTAAATTAAGGGTATGTTGTGTAAATTTTTAAAAGTGAGTATTTTAGCATTTTTTAGGTAAAAATTGACCGTTTTTTCACGTGAAAAGTAATATTTCGACTTTGAGACTCGAACTACATACGAAAATAAAAAATGAGATAATTGAAAATTTTTGCGTTTTTGTTAGTTCAAGTATCCGACACGCCAGGGCAGGCCCCCCTAAAATTTCGAAAAATCTGAAACAAGCCCTAACCCCCAGGCCGAGACCCCGTGTACATGCATGGTTTACACAGATGAAGAGTTGTTCTATCAACCAGATCCTACTCATTTTTTTCAAATCCGGGTGTAAAACTTTTACAGTAGTTTGACGTAGGACAGGAACTCGCACAGACAGTCTCAGCGTGGCTGATTTTTCACTGTCAACTTTCAAGTGCATAAAAACGAATGCTAAAATAAAAAAATCATAAGCCGTTTAAGAGCAGAAACTGAAAATTTTTTGTTTTGGGGTCAAAAATTATACTTAATTTAATTTTGTTAGGACGAAGAGGTCACAGGCACAAATCGCCACTTCGCGAATTTTTGTAATTTTTACAACCAAAATAGGCCGTTTCATCAACTTTTGGGGCAAAATGGGGCTGTGTAAATCAGTGTGTATTTTTATTTTTTGCTGTGTAAATTAGGCGGCCGATGTGTAAATACACCCTATTTTACACAAAAAAACCCTGCGTTTAGTCCAGTGGTAGTTTTGGAATGGGGTCAGACTAAAATTAAGCCACTGACTTGTTTTAACTCGTTTAGTCCGTTTAACCAGCTTTGCCATTCCTAAACCTCTGACTAAAATAAGTCCAGTCCGTTTAATCCGGTAAAGGAGTTGGCCCTAAATTTGTAACTTCTAAACGACGTAGTATGGTTTTTTCACAGTTTTGTGCAAAGTATAATGTACTACGTATTGTATATATTTTTAGCACTATATTATGTCACTTTCAGAAAATCTTCTTATTGCAGAACCCCCCTTTTCGGAAAGAGGTCGAGGTGGGGTGGTGGGGGTGATCCGCCCCCATGATGACTTTGGTGTCAAGTGATTAAGGTTTGAATGCTTACAGCTTGAACCTTAAAGCTTATCTCCCCGTTATTCGTTTTATGATGTTTAGGTTGAAGAGAAGGAAGGAATTCCACCACAACAGCAGAGGTTGATTTATGCCGGGAAGCAAATGAATGATGACAAAACTGCTGCAGATTATCGAGTTAGTTGACTAAACCTATACTAAACCTAAACCTATATTCACATTAAGCTCAGTATTCACACGATGTAATATACTTTTATAGCGCCGTAGTGGTGAAGATAGGGGCTAACTGGTATTCTTAAGGTGGCGCTCTGAATAACCGACTTTGGACGATAAAATTTTTCACGTAAGTTTTCGTTAATTAACTCAAGAAGAAAAGTTGTTGCAAATTAAATTAGCTTTCATTTGATGTATATAACGTCAAATTTTGTTCAACTTGAAATTTAACCTATTTTTCAATCATTTTTTCAATCAACGAACCAATCTTTAAATCGATATAACAAAGAATTCTATATGGCTTTTGGTACTTTTTGAAACAGTTCTATGTAGCTAATTGCTCGTAAGTTGCAACTTTTCAAAAAGTCGTTTGTGTAGGCAAACCTTTCTTTTTTTTTTACCGCCCTCACAGCTGCCGTGTCACTCGGAAACGACTCAAGCTGTCCTCAGCCTGAGAAGGCCAAGAGGATTACCCGTGGCTTGCCAGCAGGCGTTGCTTCTTTACAAAATTATGTGTATATGTGTATGTTCGCCTGACAAACCTGGCAAACCTTTCTAAAAAAATTTCCAAAATACGTTGACCAACATTGACAAAAATACACTATTTTTCGAACTAATTTTTCGTTAGCTACTTTTCGGCTTCTGAAACTTTTCTCAACGGATCTTAGTACAGAAAAATTAGCGCTATTGTTTGGAAAATACGTATGTGTTGGCAAAATTCAGGTTTCCGAATTTGGGCTATAGCGTACATTTTTTAAGATTACTGTCAGCTGCGAAAACCGATCCGCTTGAAACTTTGCAGACTGTTAGAGCAGATGTATATGAAGGCGCCAAACTTCTTGAATTGTAATTATTATGATTTGGCTCAATATGATAGACTTTTTAAAGCGTCACTTATGATAGAAATTAAAATAACTAAAAATTTATTGCCGGTAACGAAAATTCGACAAAAATGGCTCCTCGGCAAAATAATTTTCTTTAATTTAAGCTATAGATTGTTAAATTTGGTTCAGGCACCATTGAGCTACGTCATTTCAAAAATTAGTCAAAATTTTAAAAATTTCAATTTTGATGCAGTCATAAAATTAGCTTAGTTGTTCCGAGACTCATCAAACTTTGCAAAAATGCTTGCTTGGTGTTCATCTTGATTGCGAAAAAACAAGAAAAAAAAAAGAAAAAATAAAGAAAAACACATAAATTAAAAAAAAAAAAAAAAAAAAACACCCACCACAAAAACAAAAAACAAAAAATTAATAAAAAAAAAAAAAAAAAAACCAAAAAAACCCCCCCCTTAAGCAAAAAAGTTCGTATCAGCAAGAAACAAAAAATTATAGCAGTTTGATTTATTGGAAGTTACTCAGAGCGCCCCCTTAAACAACCTGATTTCTGAGGTTATTGTTAGGACGGGTCAAAAATGTATTCTAATTTGCTTTACAGCGAAGGTAGTTATGTAGTTCTGAGATTGTTTTCAGTTTTCACCTTATTTGGTTAACGCTAGCCATGTTTTCAACTTCAACTTACCTTCACCGTTACTTCACAGAACTGACTTCACCCCCATTTTTAACAAATTTTTGTGGGTAAGCATAGGCTGCCTTCATCCACTAATTCTCACATTGAAGAATTCTCGTCATTAATATTTGGTAAATATTTTGTTATTTTTTTGCTTATTTGAGGATTGTGTTTCTGTTTCAGGTTACGGGAGGCTCAGTGCTGCATTTAGTGTTAGCCTTGCGTGGGGGCAGTTTTGACAAGAAATACAGCTGAAACTGTGTTTTAATCTTTTTATTTTGGTAAAATGTGTGGTCCCATTTTTTTTTCTGTAATTGCCGATAATGTTATCGATATGAGCTCTTATTAAAGTGTAACTGGAGTTGGCAGAAATTTTTTGTCATTCTAGTTTCCTGCTTTTCCTAACATGACTCTTTTCAAAATTTATTCAAGCTCTGGATTCGTCGAGTCAATCTTGAAAAGTATTTTCTGCATAAAGAATTAAATTGAATATTGTTGTATAATACTGTAATAATGCTGTATTCAGCGGCGTAGCCAGAAAAAATTAGCGGAAATGACTTTTCTAATTTTTGAAATGTGTTAAATTGCACTTTTGAGACAAATTTGCAAATTTCCTTCAAAACTAATGCTAAGTTTGTGACAAGAGTAGCATCGAAACTAAAATTGAAGCCCAAAACACTGAATCATACACAACCGACGGGTCGCTGACGGAAGCTAGCAAATTTGGAAAGATTTTTAGACAGTATATTATATACGGAACGGACCTTGAATTCACTAAAAATGTAATTTTTGCTACGGTAAAACATCTAAAGCGATTCACGACACACAGGGGTGTTGCGGCTCCTATTTTTCCTATTTTTTCCTATTTTTTGGACCACCTCCTATTTTTTCCTATTTTTTAAGAAAAATTCCTATTTTTTCCTATTTTTTCAAAATTTCATTAAGATGCATCGATTTTGAGGCAAATTTCCGAAACTGCCGCTGCGTTTATTACTAATTCAGGTTACCTAATAGCTAGCAATTATTTAGTCTGTCGTCGATGACACCACAGTGCTGCTTGCGGGTCGAAATTTCCAATCCAGGACACTTTCTTGTTCTTGTTCTTAGATATTCTTGTTCAGGAAATTAAATTCCACATTAAGGTGGTAGTAAAGTTTTCGACAGTTTTGCAGGAGTTTAGCCACAGCCACAGTTTATTGTTACACAGGTCAATTTTCAGTACAAGGTCCGTCAAAAATTCCTATTTTTTCCTATTTTTTGCTCAAAAATTCCTATTTTTTTCCTATTTTTCTCTGGGAAATTCCTATTTTATTTCCTATTTTTTCGGAAAAGGGCCGCAACACCCCTGCGACACATTCGGTGAAATGCATAAAGGCAGTCTTAGCTCTGTCTTGCTAAACGCAGTCTAAGCGCAACATTCTAACCAATGTAATACGTGTACAATTCGTTACGATGTTCTAATTTACTGAAATAGAACGCTTTAGACTGGATTTAACGTTGGACTGCCTTTATGCCCTCCACCCATTGTATTAAGCAAATAGACTGTACTGTGAACAATGCACACATGCAAAAAGGACAAAAGCAAGGAACACTAAGGGCCTATTCCTTTACCGGATTAAAGGGTTAATTTTAATCTGACTAAACGGTTTAAAAATTATGCTTAAAATTGCCATTCCAAAACCTCTGGATTAAACGGACTTAACTTTTAGCGCGCTGCTTTTTAGTCAGACTAAATGGACCTAACTATGCACGCTAATGTTAAACGTGTATGTTGCATCCGTTTAGTCCTCTGGTAGTTTTGGAATGGGGTCAGACTAAAATTAAGCCGCTGACTTATTTTAACTCTTTTAGTCCGTTTAGTCCGATTTGTCGTTCCAAAACCTCGGACTAAAATAAGTCCAGTCCGTTTAATCCGGTAAAGGAATAGGCCCTAAGCCACATATAGTTGCAGCGGTCTGTGTGGGCAGTCGCCCTCAGAAGATACACTAGAGAAAATTTTGATTTTTAGGCTGAATTTGGTCAGTTGGAGACGTATCGGATATTTTTTCGAATGGGCCTTAAAAAACTAAAGAGAGACAATATTGCCGTTCAAAAAATTTTAAACGAAATCCCCAATTCCTCCCGGCTACCTCCCTGGCTGTAGCTGTGTTAATACACACAACTATATACTGTTCATAATACTTTTTTTGTAGTTATTTTTTTGTACAATTTGTTTAATATTTGTTTTTTATCCCAGTGCTAAAATTTGATAGCAGTTTTGTGAGGGTCAAAAGGAAAAGCATGCTCAAATAGACAAGTATAGAAATATTCGTAGCTAAACTCGATATATATATGTATATATATATATATATATATATATATATATATATATATATATATATATATATATATATATATATATATATATATATATAATTGATTATTCTCATAATTTTTAAATGAAAATTTTTGCTGAAAACTTTAAAAAATAAAATTTGTCTAATAAAGTCTAAATCTGAATCAGTTTAATAAAATTAAATTAAGTCAACAGAACCTTCGTGATATTTCGCATCGATATTTCAGTTGACTTATTGTGGATTGTTACATAATTACGTTTCATTCTGGATTTGTTCTATGTTAATAAACATTGTGTTGTTTTGCGTTTCTTATGGCGAGCCCCAGGATTATGAAGACCAAACCAAAGCGACATCTGAATAGAAAGTGGTGTGATACTGTGATTTTGTTGTAATTTTGCAGGTCAGCTAGTCAGCACGTATCCGTAGCTAAGCTTCTTTATATAGGGCCTATTCCATTACCGGATTAAGTGTTTAATTTTAGTCGGACTAAAGGGTTTAAAAATTATGGCTAAACCATTACAAAGTCCCAGGTTAAACGGACTTGTGCGCTGCTTTTTAGTCAGACTAAACAGACTGGGCCTATTCCTTTACCGGATTAAACGGACTGGACTTATTTTAGTCCGAGGTTTTGGAATGACAAATCGGACTAAACGAGTTAAGTCAGCTGCTTAATGTTAGTCTGACCCCATTCGAAAACTACCACTGGACTAAACAGACTTAACATGCATGCTTAACATTAGCATGCATAGTTAAGTCCGTTTAGTCCGATTAAAAAGCAGCGCGCTAGAAGTTAAGTCCGTTTAATCCGGAGGTTTTGGAATGGCATTTTAAAGCGTAATTTTTAAACCGTTTAGTCCGATTATAGTTAACCCTTTAATCCGGTAAAGGAATAGGCCCTTGGTTATGCAGGCGAATCATGAGAGTGGATGTAAATTCGATTAGTCCAGAAGTATTTTAGTCCAGTTTAGATGCGCATTCGCACTAAAATTAGGCCGCTGAATTATTTAACTCGTTTAGTCTGATATATATTAATTCATTCCCAAACCTCTGACTAAAATAAGTCCAGTCCAATTAATCCAGTAAAGGAATGGGCCCTGGACAGTGGACACTCTGAAACTTACATTAGCATATATACCTTGGGAATCCGTTGCCCAATTGCCTGAATGCATATGTACAATAATTAATTTCAGACCCAGGGGTGGACGCGGGTCGAAATTTTCGACCCGCGACCCAACCCACGGCTCGACCCTCGTGGGTAACCCGCGACCCAACCCGCGCCGTAAAACCCGACCCGCGACCCACTTTGACCCACCACTCTATAAACATAATGTACATTATACAGGGGCGCGTAGGCAGGATTTTGAAAAGGGAAGGGGGTCGAACTTTGTCCTTGCTGACTTAATTAAACTCATTATTGCTCAGCCCCCAGAATTCAATTATTTTTACACTTATTGGCGAAGTGGCTTCCATGACAAAATGTAAATTTGGTCGTTTAAAGTAAAACTAACTGTTGCGGGGGTCTTGGAAAAATGGAGTTATATATTTCACGTTTTTTGGACAAATTTGATCACGTAATCAATAAAATTTTCCGACCGGTAAATTAAAAACAAAAGATGGGAATTTCGTATCAGACAGTATATTACACAAGCATATATAAGCTTTCATGAAAGTTAACAACAAGGAATGGTATATAAGCCATAATAATGGGTGGATTTCACAAAGGTGGTTTAAGGGGTAGTGTCGCGAAAGCAGTTTTGCTCATAGGTTGCAAAAAGAGATCTTTTTGCTTTGAACTTGTACGTTCACTGAGAAACTAGTCCAATGCTATTCTGTGTTAAATAAGTACTGCCAGACAGTAGACTACCAATATCTACCAATATCTTGAACCAATCGCCGATTGTAAGCCAGACACTACACAATAAGGACATGATAATTCAGCTAATTAAGCCAGATATCAGATTGGCCAGCTTGTGAAGCACACATAACGTGTCGACGCACAGTTTTTTGCCACAAATAAGAAAAAAGAAAAATGAAGGTTCGTTTTCCTTTTGATTTTAAAATAAGCGTCTAAATTTTTCACAATTTATCATTATTGCTGTGAGTACTTCACTGTTTACGCACAGTTCCACAGTTCAAACAGGTATTACTCCGCAACCATTCAAGCAATTTGCACTAAATTTTGTGTGCATAAACTACAACATATGTCCTTTTAGCCTGTGTAAACAAACTAAACAAATAAGTTGATAATTGTGACGAAAAAATCGAATGTGAATAGGTTTTTAAAACGTCATTTTTCCGACTTTGCGACCTCACTGCAACCAGTATACTGCATCAATTTTGATGAAACTTGGCGAAAATACTTGCCTCAACATATATTTTCAAAATATATAAAGAACGATGTCTTATCTTTTTCTAAATACGTTTTACAGTTACGCAAAATCGACTGCTTTCGCGACACTACCCCCTTAACTAAAGCATGGTTTTACGTACGTTTTTATATCATTTGCACATAATTTCATTACGAAATATCGCCTGATTCGTTACGAATTTCGTAGATTTCCTTAAACCATGGTTTTAGCTCAGTTGAAAACCTGCGGCATAGCAGGTCTCGATTTTGCTGAATTTTCAGCTGAGCTAAAACCATGGTTTAAGAAAATCTAGGAAATTCGTAACGAATCAGGCGATATTTCGTAATGAAATTATGTGCAAATCATATGCACACGTACGTAAAACCATGGTTTTTAAAAACCACCGTGGTGAAATCCACGCATAGAGTTTGCAGGGGTCTGGGGGCGGCAGCCCCCAGGAAAAATTTTTTAGAATTTTTTAATTTTTAGGCCAAATTTTGTCAATTGGAGACGTATCAGAAAGGACTATAAAAACCAAGGGGGTGACCTTGTCGACAATTTCTTCAGGTTCCAGTTTACGCGAGTCGGAAAATTTTTTTCGACCCGCGCAGCCTGAAGTGGGTATCCGCGGGTCGACCCACGGCTCAAATTTTCCGACCCAACCCAACCCAACCCGCGGGTACCCACGACCCGCGTCCACCCCTGTTCAGACCTTTCATCGCAATATTAGCAGGGTAATATGGTATGACACTAGCACGTGTACTGTCAAGTAGCTATAGCTGTCTTATATGGAACATTGTACAAAAGCAGTAATTAATGGTATAGTAAATTTACTTGTAGTTGCTAATAGTAATATTATGCAACACTGTAGTGAAGCATATACTTATGTAAAATAGTGTTATCATAACAGATTATATAGACATAACGCAATCTTGAACAAATTCTCAGTTCTATGAAATCTACTGTCACCTTTCTTCCATTAAAATATCTTGACACGAAGCTTGGGTCTACGTCTGTCTGAGGGTTGGGTTATGAATCTCCTTAAATGAGCCATCTTCTGTGCCAAGTAATTTTTGTTTAAGAACTAGCCAATTTAGATGGTCATTTTTGCTCTTCAAATTATTCTGTTAATTTTCTTGTTTATGCTTTATTATATTCTTGTATTCACTTTAGTTTTTTAATTTGCGTTTTAGTTTTGTATTCCACCAATCTTACTTTAATTTTAACTACACATGTTTGTTTTTTCTGGAAAAATCCTTTTTTTCGCACCCCCTTCAGACCTCCATTCTTTAAGCTGTTTTTAGGCCAAGGCTTATGCGACCTCCAAGCCTAAGCCTTTGTGAATTATAGTTTGAAATGGGGCCTAAGAGATTAGAAATTTGGCCCAAACTTGGACTCAACCTCACGCTTTTAAGAATAATTTTGATAGAATACTTTTCTTTCGCTTCAATAAAACCTTCACTGAGTAACTTTGTTTTCTGGTTTTCTGCTGCACTGAACGTTTATAAATAGCACTAGGTTTGAGTGTTAGGTGATTTTTCTACTTAGGCATTTTGTTTCCTTTTTCAAATTTTAAGTTGTAGGATATAATGTGTAGTACCGACGAAAATTACTTGCTACAGACTCCGGAGTCTAAGCGGAGTCAGAGTCACTTGATTCCGGAGTCAGAGAATGTATATATGTAGTTGTAACTTGATTTAGTGTTACAGTAAAGTGCAATAACCAAACTTGTACATAGACTTGACTCTGACATCAAGTGACTCCGACTCCGCTTTGACTCCGCGGTCTGTAGCAAGGAGTTTTGATCGGTCCTGTAGCACTCAGCAACAGTTCGCAGACAGTAAGTATGATTTGCCGGAGTAACGGCAATTTACTGTTGAATTCAATGCTTTTTTACAGATTTTCTGTCGAATGCTTGTGTAGGCTACCCTGATTAGCTACCGGGTTTAGTTTTATGGAGATAAATTTTTATATTTATATTCAATCTTTAATTGTTGTATGATTTGTAGTGTTTAAATATTTTTTCAACTAAAAATTGAAAAAATTCAAAGTTTTATATTCGTCAGATTAGAAGCATATTTATTGAAGTAGGCATGTAAGGTATTTAGGCAAATTTTCAGAAGTTTTACACATTTTTACGGCAGCCCAAATTTTCAAATTTAATAAAAATGCCATTCACCTTTCAGCTGACTGTGGGCGGGAAAGACGTCATTTTTCCAAAAATATGTGTGCAGCTTAATTTTAGTCCGAACCATACTTGTAATTTGGTTTAGTGTTATTAGTAGCGTGCTATACACTGGTTCTTACGGCACGCTGTGGCGTGCAACTTACTTATACTGCACGCTGTAGTGCGCACTGCGCAACTTACTTATACTGCACGCTACAGCGTCCGCCCTACTTATACCGCACGCTGCAGAAAAAGCAAGAAAAGTAAAGGCACGTAGCTACGTTCATTTAGTATGCATCCTAACTATAGGGTGGCAACTACCAAAGTTACCAGCTTATCCGTAGAAAGGGTGTGGCCTAATGGATAAGGTGTCTGTTTGCGAATCAGAATATCTTGGGTTCGAACCCCACCAGTCCTAATTTTTTTTAAATCACTGAAAATTTTACGTACGTTATTAAGACCAAATTACAAGCAACTTATAGTACTGTTTGTTGTGCTAAAAGTAATTGATACGCATGTGTGAAACCCTCGTGCAGGTACACTGGTGCGCTTCGCGCACTCGTGCTCCTGCACTCGGAGTTTTACGGAAACATGCGTATAGCACTTATAGCACGCCATAACCCATACTTGTACACGGTGTCTGGGTCCGGGGGGAGGGGCTTGTCCGGAAAATTCCGAAAATTAAGGGGGGTTTGTTCGGACGATTCGGAGACTTGGAATGACAACAATGCGAATATTTCAAATTTTTGAGTACTAATGGGAAATTTATTGCAAAATCTGGATATTTATAGCGAATTTTTTGCTTTTTGCGAATTTTTGAAGCATTTTACAGCGATGTGTTTCAGTTTTTGACTTTTCGGGCACCTTTTTTTCAGCACCAGGGAGGGGGCCTGTTCCAATGGGTCAAATCTGAGGGGGGTTGTCTCGGCAAAAGTCCCCCGGACACTTTACCTAACAAAAGTGTCCCTCGGATAGTTTTGAGTTGAAAAAGTGTCCGGGTCCACGGGGACACTTTTGACTATGACACCGGATGGTTGAACTAAACTAGACTCCCTGAATGGAATTCACAGAGGAGTTTAAGTTAACCCAGGCTATGTTAAACATGTGATTGTATAAAACACGGAAATGTTAATTTCGATGTTCTGTTTTATTAAGGTAGCGCTCAGCAAAAAAGTCATGTTTGGCGCTAAGCTCATGCAATTAGTAGCAATACCGCATTAATTGCACACTATATAATGTGTCAAATTTTATGACCATGTCGAATTTCCTATTCACACTAATTTTGTTTTTAACCTAGCTCAGCGAAATTTTAATAGATTTTGACCATCTTGATATCGATCGAAAGAACTTCCAAAAATCTAGACGTGAAAGGTCTTCGATTTTTTATTTCTTTTTTGATTTTGCAAAAAAATGATTTTTCAAAAATCAGTTGTGTTTGAGCAGCTACAAAAAGTACTGCAAGCCAAAAATTGAAAAAAACTATCACGTCTGCATTTATATTCTTTCTTTCAGTGGGCAAAATTTCAACTCGATCCCAATCGGCAGCAGGGAGCCAGGTCAAAAAAAGTAGTCGACTTCGCTATTTAAAAATGTGAGATTTGCACACACGTCTCACCTTTTAAAAAATTAGACCTTTCCTAGGACTGCACATTTCCGTTGAAAAAATTACCAAAAGCCATCGTCATTTTTTTAAGAAAATAAATAAAAAATTTGACATTTTGGAAGATTTATCAGCTCTTTAGGTTATTCATTTTTGATTTGCTATTTTCACGGCTAAATAGCTCAGCACAGCTTCAACACAATTTCATTTTTGGTCGAGTACAGGGTGGTTCCTAGATTCACCTCTACCTTGTTTTAGAACTATACCAGGCTACGAGTATAGCTCCAAAACAAGGGCATCCTAACTACCTACGGTGGGTTGGCGTAGTGTATGCTTTTAAATAAATTTAGGGCACAGTTTGGGGCCTCACATACCGATCCCGAAGGGTACAGTTGTTAGTACCCCGGGTAAATAAAATTAAATTTAGTGGTGTGTGAAAGTTTCTGCTGGTTGTTGAGAAAGTTGTGGCTGTTGTTGTCCATGTAGTTTCTGCTGTCGTTCTGCGAGTTTAGTTGTTGTTGTCGATGTTGTTGCTGCTGCTGTTGTACTGCTTTCCATTGTGAGAGTTGTGGTTTTTGCTGTCGATGTTGTTGTCGATGAACACATTTTCAAGTTTAATGCATCAATTTAAAGCTAAGAAATTGCACATTTCAGTGATATGAGTAATTATATTATATTGCAACAAAAGATTTTCTGCTACGATTACAAAATTGTTCAAAAAATTTTGAAAATTTTTTTATAACAATATGCACATCAAATAAAAGCGTATTTTATTCGGAACAACTTTTCTGGAAGACATTCTGGTCAAAATTGTCACTGAACAAAATTAAACGCCAAAGTCGGTTCTTCTGAGTGCCACCTTAAAAGACCGTAAAAATTAAACCATAATTAATAGCTGATGACGGTATTTTTTTCCATAATTTTATCTGTTGAAAGAGCAGATGACTGTAAGTATGAATCGACCCTTATATGAAAACTACATTAGATTCAAAATGCGCTATATTATTCAAATTTAGTCAAATATATAAAATAATTTTGACCGCGTTATATTGACAGCAATTTCGTTGACTTAATAAGAGCCGGACTTTTGTGCTCAAACTTTCTAAAGGGACCAAAGTGTCAAAAACTTTATTGCAAAATTTCACATGAAGTAATTCGTTCGCCAAAAGTTTGAATGTTTATTTATTTGACTTTCGCACTCTTCGGAAGTTCTCTCGCATAATGTTTTTTCCGTCGCTTTTTTCAAAACTTTTTAAACCCCTTAAACTTATTCAGAAGTCAACTAAATTTTTCTGAAATTTCAAAAAAAATGTTGACAAGTAGACATTTTTTACGAGCGCTCTGTGTGACAAATTGCTTCAATAATTTGCACATAATGCAAAATTAGTTTTTTTTTAGTTTCTGTTTAACTATTTTCATTTTGTTTTTCAGCCAATATGAATTGAAATTAATTTTTTTGTTTCATTATTATAGTTTACACATTCAGTCATTCAGCTACGTCTTCGGGTTAAATCAGCCGCTATGTCCGTTCAGCGGTCACAGTTACAAAATACCTATTTATAATCACGCCACGTCTGTAAGATCAGTTTGTTGCGTGATTATTTCGCACTTCGTCGGCTGAACGGACATACGACAGTAAGTATGAATCGACCCTAAAAGTGTTTCATGTATAATTGTCAACATTGCGCTAAATTTTTCTTACGCCAGTTGCCTCTGATTGGCGGAAAGTGGTCGGCCGGTCATAGACAACTTCAAATTTTTAGATAAATGACACCCAAAAGCACCATCGGTTGCTTTTTGATGTCATTTATAACATTTTATATGAGTTTAGCAAAAAGTTCTTGCAGTTCAATTTGTGCAGTAACTTTTTGCTGAGTCAGCAAACTTCACTTAGTTAGTTTTGAAATTTACTCAAGTTTTTTTTCGAAAGAAGTCTTATGTGTAGCGAATCAGTTTTTTGCGTTTTAGCTTTACGCAGGAATTGAGCAATGAACCATCGGTTTGGGTGTTGGAACAAAATTTTTTGATCTAGCCAATCAACTTATTAACACTTTATTTGTTTGATTTTTATTCAGATGTTATTTTAAGTTTTCTTCATGAACGTACATTATTAAAATCCGCATTAAAACTGGGGCCGTATTCTCAAAATTAGCTGCAGATAAAGTTAGGCTAACTTTACCCATAGGTAAGGTGAAGGTAAAGTCGTATTCTCAGACAATGGCTAAAGCCATTGTAATAGCTAAGGTTAACCTTTGGCTTCGGGTCAAAAAAGTACTTTATTTTGTTTCGCAGCTCAAGTTAATGTGTTCTGCAAAATTTTTAACATCAACCGTCGATGTTAACCTTGTTTTAAATTTTAACTTTACCTTTTGCCCACAGAATTAACTTTACCTTTACCTTACCTGTGGGTAAAGTTAGCTTAACTTTACCTGCAGGTAATTTTGAGAATACGGCCCCTGATGTTTCACTTAGAACTCTAAAGCCCGGTTCTTGTGCGTAGCCTTGTCCCTGTAGTTTTTTACCTCACCAAATACCTATCTACAAAAAACTGCCGGTTGACAGTTTTTGCATAGATTTGTGGTCAAAATCATATTGCATACTCCCCAGGAATGGGTGGTCGGAACGATTTGTAGATGCTTCACAGCAGCGGACCGAAATTTGTTTTTGTTGTGCTCAAGCACTAAGTCCTCAAAAACTGTTGAATCCAACCAACTTTTAAGGATAATATTAGTTTTAAATACTGAGCTAAAATCCTAGCATATTTCATAGGTATAATGGTTATTCAGACTTTGCATACCAGAATAGCATCTACTTTCTTACTGCTCTGTTGAATGTTACGTCTAGCTGTAATTGAGCCATGAATAGCCACAATGGAGCTTTAAACTAATATTTAATTATTAATAACTCAAATTTGAACAATCTGCTTGGTAATAACGGGAGTAGGAGTCAGAAGTTGTTATTTATTAACGAAATCATGTAGTTCTGAATGTTATGATTCTTTTCACCGAGAGTACATGCTATAGTCTGACCAAAAAA
>JASANF010016794.1:0-11946 GCA_030248245.1 Trissonchulus sp. WLG1_4
GGAGGGATCGCTCCACGTCCATGTATATATATCTGTATATATATGTATATATATATATATATATATATATATATATATATATATATATATATATATATATATATATATATAAATATTTTATTAGTATTATTTATTTTAGTGAATTTAGTATGGCGCGTAAGCGAAAGAACGAAAGGAAACATAGAGAAAAAAAAGGCTGTCAGTTCGAAAGTCGCGATTGAAGAAGAAAAATATACCTGTAAGTAAAATGCGTGTATTAGATAATATTAATTTGACGACAAAAAGTAAATGGTATTAAAGAAAACAGGAATTTAAATAGAAAAGTATAAAAATTGACATATATAGAATATATATGATATATATATATATATATATATATATATATATATATATCTGGGTTTTTTTTTCGCTGGCAAATTTTCGCAATTTTGCGAAAAGCTTCAAATTTTTTTCGCAAAATCAAATTTTTTTTCGCAGACTTACTTTTGTTACTTAACACAGTAGACTTTACATTTAAGGTGGTAGTTGCGTTTTCGAGGTTTTTGTGATTTCTATGTAAACTTTGCGCCACCAGTACTCAAGTTATAAGTGACGCCTGAGCATAAATTTTTGGGACAGCACTGTAAAGGTCAAAATCCCCAGGCATGTCTCTCACTTTTTCGAAATTTCACCTGTGGACATTTTTAGAGGGTTTTAATTACAAGAAAATATCTTAAATTTTCGGTGCGTTTGCTTTTCAGCTATTTTCTCAGTAAATTGACTAGTTATTAAAAAAGTGGGGGACATGCCTGGGGATTTTAAACATGTCAAAAACCTTACAAACTTTTAGCCCCAACAGGTAATCGTATGATTCAGAGCTGTGGCGCAAACTTTTTGTAAAAAATTGTAACATTTTGGAAAGGACCTTTCTTTAGTCGCTTATACTGGAAACAAAATCACAGGTTAAATTTCAATACATGGCATACATTTAGGAATGATATTGTTCTACCTAATGCAAAAGACCGCTTGTGATTTGAATTCGTAAACGCTGAGCTATGGCCTTCCAAAAAAACACCTAAAAACGCAATTACCCCCTTAAATGTTAATAAAACATTATTCCGACTATACAGGATTAAGACTGACATAGTTTTCACCATTTTTGGCCAAAAAGCAACGATTTTGACATTTTTATTAAAATTTATGGAGCCGTCCTGATAATTTTGTGTAATTTTTCACAATTTTCACAATCGATGCTCAGCCGTAAAGAAATTCATTAGACCCGGCGACGGCCAAGGACCAAGTTAGGCCTGAAAATGCTAACATTTTGAATTGTTACTTAATTAAGTCACCTCCGACTACTGTCTGTTAGTGTTACATGCAGTCGGTGTGATAAGACATGGAAGGAAATGTGTCCCATTTACAGTCACTAGAAACATCGAGTCACAAAGTTGCACGAGTCCGGGCTTGGGGAATCAAAAAAAGTCAGAGAAATTTTCAATTTTTAGGGCAAATTTGGTCAATTGGGGACGTATCGGAAATGTTTTCCGACTAAACCACAAAAATCAGCGCATAGACCTTACGAGTTCACCTCCACTGCGTCAAAATTTTTTCGCAATTTTGCGAAAAGGTTTGAAAATTTTTCGCAATCAGCAATTTTTTTTCGCAATTGCGAACGTTTTTGCGAAAAAAAAAAACCCAGAATATATATATATATATATATATATATATATATATATATATATATTTATATATATATTATATAAATAATTAATTGACGTGATAGTAAAATTGTGATGTGAAATATTTGATTGTTTAATGTTTATTTACGTTTATGTTTTGTAGGTTGGTTTTACAACTGTCGAAGAAGGTAGCATAGATCAGAAAGATCATGCATCCGAGACAGAAGAAAATACTCACACATCAAAGTCTGTTTCAAATATACCTGTCTGTAAGTAAAATGCGTGTATTAGATAATATTAATTTGACGACAAAAAGTAGATCGTATTAAAGAAAACAGGAATTTAAATAGAAAAGTATAAAAATTGACATATATAGAATATATATGATATATATATATATATATATATATATATATATATATATATATATATATTTATATAAATAATTAATTGACGTGATAGTAAAATTGTGATGTGAAATATTTGATTGTTTAATGTAGGGATGTCGCGGATGTGACTTTTTTGACATCCGCGGATGCGGATGCGGATGTTGACTTCTGACATCCGCGCGGATGCGGATGCGGATCTTTTTAGAATATTACGTTCTAAACAAGTTATGAAAAGAATTTTTGAAAAATTTTTCACCAAAAAATACATAATATACTAAAAATAGCAATTATGAATGCAAGAATGCAAGTACTAAGGAATGAGACTTAGATAAAACAGTTTGTATCAAAGTTGTGCATTCATTATACATATCTTCTAAGCCATGCGCAGCCATCAAAAGCTTGGTTAAAACGCTATTGGTTAACTGTATGCCAACTCAAAGGCTATCAGCGTGACCCTCTGGCAACGTGATGCTTTTAGTTTTGGTTGGTGTATAATCACTATTTGTATTCTGTCTATTCTTTTTAATCCACGAAAGCATGCAAGTTAAAAACTGATATTGTTGTGACATTTTACAAGTTTGTAGACTAGTCTCTCTCAAACATGCAAATGCAAAACTTAGTTCGAATATGCCCGCAATATCAAATATTCGTGAAGCCTACTTTAGAAAAGAGCGATTTGCAACCAACAATGAGGTGAAAAAGCCTAGAATAAAGTTTCATCCACCGTTCTAAGAGCAAAAATATTCGTATATACATGCACAAAAATCAAAATTGTCGTCTGATTTTCTACATTTTTAGTAAATTTTGCCGAATCTGCAACATCCGCACGTCCGCATTAAATTTTTGCGGATGCGGATGCGGATGTCAAAAAGTTGCGGATCATCCGCGGATGCGGATGCGGATGCGGATATCCGCGACATCCCTAGTTTAATGTTTATTTACGTTTATGTTTTGTAGGTTGGTTTTACAACTGTCGAAGAAGGTAGCATAGATCAGAAAGATCATGCATCCGAGACAGAAGAAAATACTCAGACATCAAAGTCTGTTTCAGAGGTAAATAGTGTGTATATTATAATATGTTATTTGAATAAATGAATAATTTAAAAAACGTTATTTTTATATATTTTGTATTAAGTTTGTTTTATTGGAGTATTAATTTTTTTGAAGTAATAGGTATTCATTTTTAAAGTATTCGAATAGATTCTAAGATAACTGTGACTAATTTTCTGAATGAAAAATTTATAAAATGAAGATGGAGATTGTATAAATTTAGATTGTTTAAATATTACTTATATTTATGAAATGAATGAAAATAAAATGAACGATGAAATTGTATTTATACTCACTGCTAATAGAACGAGTTTGAAATATTTTTGTGGAATGATGTATTTTGTTATTTCAGGAGGAAAAAGAGAAGCAACGATTGGAACGAAAGCGATTGGCTGAGCAACGTAGACATTCTGATCCACTATATTATGCTAATATGCTAGCCAAACAGCGTCAAAAGTATCATGATGATCCTATTCATCGAGCTAGTGTTCTTTCGCGTAATCGAGAACGATATCAAGCTCCGAAACAACGTCAGGCGCAATTGCAACGGATGCGAGAGCGCTATGCTGATCCGGAGGAACACGAAGCGCAACTGGAACGAATGCGAGAACGCTATCATGACCCCGAGGAACACGAAGCGCAACTGGAACGAATGCGAGAACGCTATGCTGACCCTGAGGAACACGAAGCGCAACTGGAACGTCTACACCGAGGCTATCACCATCCAGATGGGTGGGCAAAACAGCTAAAGCGAATGGAAGAGCGCTATGCTATGTTAAAGTAAATTAATAAGTGAATATTGTACGTTTCAATATAGGCAACAATTAATTTTGCACTTTTAATATATATTTTTTTATATAAAGTACGCAAATTTGTTAAAGATATTTGTATTATATAAATAAAAATAAACGAATAGTGAACATTTAAATTACATTTATATATATTAATTTTTTTTATTTACTAATTATTCGTTTTATGTACCTTATATCCTTTATACAAGCTATAGTATACATTATTTATTGCAATGCATTACAATTGTGTTGTTTCAGGAATAGAAATTTATACGGATGGAAGTAATACACAAGAGATGGGATTATTTGGGAGTTCCGGCACGGAGAATCAATGTAAAGGCCAACCATTTTCAATGCGGCACGGAGAATCAATGTAAAGGCCAACCATTTTCAATGCGGCACGGAGAATCAACGTAAAGGCCAACCATTTTCAATGCGGCACGGAGAATCAACGTAAAGGCCAACCATTTCCAAATCAATTTCAACGCCCTTGGACCCGTCAAGGTTCATTTGGATGACGTGGTTATGGCTACCGAGAGAGGGGAGGTGGCCACAGAGGAGTATCAGAACAAGAATACGCTCAGGAGCGAGGTAGCCCTGGGACCCAAATCATCTGCAATTGCATACCAACAGGGTACAACATATTCGGAACACATAATCATGTGTTCCGAGACGGAATTTCCGAAAGCATGCATGAATGAGTAGTTTTTACTCTATTGAACACAGAGTGCTCCACGGGTGAATATCCGGAACAGAATCATGTGTTCCGGTACGGGGTATATCATCCCGTGACTTGAATCGCATAACGAATTCATGCGGTCTTTTTTCTCTCCGACAGACAAGATTTATTTGGGTGCCGGTCGCCAGCTTTTAAAAGGGTTTTTCTCAGCACGCGCATAATTGATAATTGAAAGGTGACTGTAAATTAGTGCTCCACGAGTGGATATCCGGAACACATTATCATGTGTTCCGGTACGGGGAATATCATCGCGTCACTTGATGCCTGGAATGATGCTACGAATTCATCCGCTCATTTTAGTGCCCGACAGACAAGATCGATTTGGGTGCCGGTCCCTAGCTTTTAAAAGCGTTTTTTCTCAGCAGGCGCATTATTGATAATTGGAAAGTGACTTTAAATTTGTATTGTACGTTACTCGTTGTTTTTTGTGGTGTTGTGTTGTTTTTTGTATTTGCTTATTTATTAGTAAAAAGTTTATGAAACATTCGTTCATGTCTTTTCTAATAAATTTTTTGTTTGAAGTTGTTTATTCTTACTTAATGATTGTTTTCACGATCATAATTATTAATGCTACAATTGGTGTAGAATATATAAATTTTCGAAATTGGGATTTTGACGTCCCTGGGGGTAATTTGGGCCCCGGAACACGAATCCGAGGTCCATTTTCGTCTACGACCCCTCGGGACCCTTGCATGACCCCCCTAGGGCACCCTGCCCAGGGGGTCCCCAGGGGTCAAATTTCGAAATTGGGATTTTGGCTGTTTTGCCTATAATGGAGGGTCCTCTGTTTAGAATAGAGGGTCCTTTGCCTAGAGTAGAAGGTCCTCTGCCCAGAATAGAGGGTCCGTCGCCTAGAATAGAGGGTCCTCCGCCTAGAATAGAGGGTCTTTCGCCTAGACTAGAGGGTCCTCCGCCTAGAATAGAGGGTGTTCCGCCTACACTAGAGGGTCCTTTACCGAGATTGGATGATTTTCTGCCTAGAACACTAGCTTCTCTGCCTTCAGAGGGCTTACTGCTTAAAATAGAGGGTTCTCTACCTAGACTAGAGGGTTCTCTGCTTAGAATATAGGGTCCTCTACCTAGAATAGAGGGTCCTCTGCTTAGAATAGAGGGTCCGCCACCTAGAATGGAGGGTCTTTTGCTTAGAATAGAGGGTCCTCTACCCACTGTCGGCAACCCGTTGATGTCACCCGACTTGTTTAGCAATTGCGGTGGGTTAGCTAGCGAGAGATACTCGCGATGCTGCTTTGTGTAGCGTCAAAATAAAAACAATCGGTCATATACAGAACGACACACCACATCTTAACACAAATACTACTCATACTGGTGCCACAGGGATATCTCGAAGGAAAGGCAGTTGCCCCATATATACTGCTGCTGGAGCGGCTTCACGCCTCACTGCGTTTTCTCTACGATACAATGTGTATACTCGCACATTCCTTACTTGCTTGGTTCTCACATAGCAAAGTTTTATTTTTCCAAAATATTAAGCAACAATGAATAAAATATTTTAATAAACCCAAATCAACAAAACAAATTAACGAATAAATGGATAGCAAATACATGCTCAAAAACAGAATAAATAAATTACAAAGCAGTACGCAGAAAAAAAAGTAAAAGAAAATAAGAGCAAACAGCCATAATATCTGGAAATAGGTCGGCAGAGGACCTAGTCATTAGGTCGCCTAACCCCCGCCCCTTCAAATAGTTTGAGAAATCATAATTTTCTAATAATGAGCAAAACTGTTGAATATTAGGTGCAGTGACTATGTGTTCAGGCAAATCGTTAAAAAATTTTTAAAGCTCTGTAGGGAAAAAGGTGTTTCAGGTTTTCGCTACTTGGTATATCGGTCCTAAGCCTTAAACTATGCGATCGAGTGCCACTATCTGGCGCATAGGACCACAGCAGCGAGGCCATAGAGATATCGGTAAGATTATGTAGTATACTATAAACTAATTTTAGATCAAAAATTAATCGTCGGTGCTCAAGACTGCTGAGATGAAGATTACGTAAACGTTCCGGGTACGAAATATGACGTAAGCCTGGAATGCGTTTTGTATATGATCGCTGTACACGTTCAACCAGATCTATATTTTTAAGCAAACCCGGTGACCATAATGCAGATCCATATTCAACTAATGGTCGCACGAAGGTCACAAACATGTTGATTAAGAAATTGGTATCTCTGTTTTGAAAACATCTAAAAATATGGACACTTCTTCTCATTGCTTTCTTAAATATGGCATGACAATCACAGATGTACATGGGGGGGGTCTGGGGGGGGGGGCAAGCCCCCCCCAGATTTGAAATGCCGGGACAAGCCCCCCCTCAGATTTGAAATGCCGGGACAAGCCCCCCCTCAGATTTGACCAGTCGGGACAAGCCCCCCCTCTCTGAAACCCCAAAATTGCTTCAGATCGCCGTAAAATGCTTCAAAAATGACCAAAAAACAAAAAAATCGCTAAAAATTTCGGAATTTCTCAAAAATTTCCCATTTTTAGGCAAAAATTAGAAATTTTCGCGTTTTTGGGACAAAATATCGGGACAAGCCCCCCCTAAAATGTCGAAAATTTCGGGACAAGCCCCCCCCAAACCGAGACCCCTTGTACATGTATGATGACAATGTTCGGAAAATTTACAATCACTAGACAGAATGAAGCCGAGATCTTTTATAGAGGTATTAACGACTAGTTTTTGGTTTTGAATTTTATAAACTGGCGGCTTTATGGACGCTCCAACTACAAAAACAGAACACTTCGAAACAGACAGCGAAAGCTGCCACGTTGTCGACCATTCATAAAGCCGATCTAAATCCATTTGCAGAGCTAAAGATGTTATAGTAGAATGATCAGTTTCAACAAATAATTTGGCATCATCCGCGTATAGTGATAAATTGGAGTTCACTACCGTATCTGGTAAATCATTGACATAGATAAGAAACAAAAGCGGTCCTAAAACTGTCCCCTGTGGAACACCACTTTCAACTTGAACAAAAGGCGAAGCATCGCCGTTCACATATACAAACTGCGAACGATCACTCAAGAAGGATCTTATCCAGGTCAAAAGTCTGCCAGATATACCGTATCGTGAAAGCTTATAAATTAATTTTGGATGTGAAACTGTATCAAAAGCTTTGGCAAAATCCAAATAGCACGCGTGTATAACTTTTCGTTTGGACCTTGCTCGACTCCATTGCGAAAACGACTCAAGAACACTTGTTAATGTAGATTTCTTTTTAACGAAACCATGTTGCGCAGAACTAAACAGTAGATGACCATTTAGAAAAGTATACATTTGATTTTTGATCACTGATTCTAAAATTTTGCAACATACAACGGTTAAACTAATTGGACGGTAATTTTGAGGATCTGAACTATCACCCTTTTTATAAATTGGGACAACTTTTGCAATTTTCCACTGAGCAGGCAGAACACCTTGTGCAAAGGATTCATTGAAGAGATGACAAAGGGGGAAAATAACATTGTGAGCAACTTTTTTCAAAATTAGCGGTGGAATTCCGTCCACGCCAAAGGAAATTTTGTTCGGCAGTTTTTTTAAGGAGTTCAAAACACAATTTTCAGAAAAGTTTATGTTTTCAAGAACATGCGCGGTTTGCATTCTAAAATTCGGTAGTTTTTTATCGTCCGTGACAAACACAGACGCGAACTGATTATTTAAAAATTTTGCCTTTTCAAAATTTGACATGGCAACCCTGTCACCGACGCGTAATGGAGGGACACAATGTTTCGAAGTCATTTTCGAATTTACAAAACGATAGAAATTTTTGACATCTCCACTTCGTAAGACGCAGTTTTCTTGATAGCGAATATCAGTTTTTATTAGGTGGCGATTCAGTTTGACTTGAGCTTTATAAGCTTCATAATCTGAGGAGTGTCTTGTTCTTTTGAATTTACGCCAAAGTTCGCGCTTTTTAGTCCACGATTTTTTTGTTTTCGTCGACCACCGACACTTTTTGGGTGATTTTTTAGGTACTTTGGGAGTGAACAGATCAATACCGTATTCGAGAATATGTGAGAAAGTATCCCATATTATTTCAACATTATGCAGATTTCCCAGTAAATTTTTCCAGTCTATAGTAGACAAGAAGTGATTTAACATTACGAAAACAGTTTTAGAAAAGTTATAGGCAGTTCGAATTCTACACTGAGGATTTTTTTCCAATACTGAGCAGAAATTTATGTCAAAACAAACTCGCTTGTGATCACTAGTTGAAAATGATCATAATATCCGTTTGTTTGTTATTTTCCTGTTTGAGAATGTATCCTATATATATATATATATATATATATATATATATATATATATATATATATATATATATATGTATATATACTGGCGGGGGGGGGGGGGGGGGGGGGGGGCGCGGGCCCCCCGCCGCCCCCCCGCCCCCCCCCCGCGCCCCCCCCCCCCCCTTGGGGGGCCCCCCCCCCCCCAAAACATTTTCCTCGGGAAGGTATGTCGTTTTTTTTGTTTCTTCGGTGTTGTGGTGTGCGGGTCGTTTGGTTCTTTTTTTTTTTAATAAATATTAAATGAGCGTATATAAAATAAGGAAAACTTAAAATTCAACGTATAATAACAATTTTTTCTTTAAAAATTATTTTTTTATCGTGAAATTGGCGCCCCCCCATCCATAGGGGCCCCCCCCCATCCCCCCCCCCCCCAAAAAAAAAAATTTTGCCGAAAATTATGCCAGTATACTCCTTCGCGAAGTCGTCTTTTTTGAGCTGGCGAGGACAGCCTGAACTCTACAGCAAGAATACAATGGCTGTGAGAGTGTGAGATTTGGTACAAAATGACGTGAAGATGTACTATATACCTTATACCACTCATATTAGCCATAGCTTCAGAAAACGGCAGCGCTTTGGCTACTTTGGCAGGATGGTCTGGGCTGGGGAAGTGAACGGTGTAGGTGGCGTCTCGACGCGGAGTTGAATGCACTCGACCTGCTACGTCATCTTGGGCAAAAAACACAGAATCCTCCATTGGATCATTCCCAGTTTCCTAGAAATGCAAAAACTAGTTTTACAGTTTGCATAAATACAGGGAAGTTTTACATACAAACGAATTTACACATACATGTATATATAAGGGGGGATTTGGGGACCCCCCCAAATCGAGGAGTCGAGGGGGAGGGTGCCCAAAATTTGGGCAAAATTTAGAAAAAATGGCCCTTTTTTGCAAAATTTTTACACAATTTTGCAGAATTTTGGGTTATTTTTGGTCAATCAGGGAAAGAGGGTCCCCAAAATTTGGCCGGAGAGGCTCCCTCAAAATTTGAACCCGTTACATGTATGAATTCACAGGTGTCTGTAGCATATAAACTATCCTTAGCAAAATGATACATAAATACAATTTACGGTGTGGTTAGTTGCTACCCTAAATAAAACCAACATAAAATTTAAGAAAACTTGGCTAGTGGAAAAAATAAAATTTTGGCCCTGCTCAAAAAAAACAAAAAGTAAAAAATAAAAATTTTCCTTATAATACATATATATTATTTAGAAATTTTTAAGCTTCTGTTTGTCGTGGTCGCCGTAGCTAAATGGTCAGCTTAGCGCGTTGGGTTGTTAACCAAAACGTCCCTGGATCCAGCTCACTCAGGTAGAGACAATAATTTCTCAAAAAAACATTTATATATAATATATATAGCAAATTTTTACATGAGATGAACTCGCCTTACAAAAGATTTATATACATGAAATTTTTTAAAAATAATTATATATATATATATATGCAATATTAATATTAAATTACCTCATTCTGTGCATCTGGTCCAGCTAGTCTAAATAGACCCACACTTTTCTTGTAATGAATAATAATAATTATATATATATCTATCTATATATATATATATATATATATATAATTATTATTATTCATTACGAGAAGTGTCTGGGTATGTTTATGACTAGCTAGACCAGATGCACAGAATGAGGTAATTTAATATTAATATATACATATATATATATAATTATTTTTAAAAAATTTCATGTATATAAATCTTTTGTCAGGCGATTTCATCTCATGTAAAAATTATATATATATTATATATAAATGTTTTTTTAAAAATTATTTGTCTCTACCTGATCATCAAATCAACGCGGAAAGCTTAACAAAAACTAAGTAACAGCGACCACAACAAACAGAAGCTTAAAAATTTCTAAATAATATATATATGTATTTATAAGGAAAATTTTTTATTTTTACTTTTTGTTTTTTTTGAGCAGCCAAATTTTATATTTCCTAGCTAATTTTCTTAAATTTTATGTTGCGTTTTTTCGTAGTTCACCTGATTCTATATATTTATCATTTTGCTGAGGATAGTTTATATATTAGACACCTGTGAATTCATACATGTAGCGGGTTCAATTTTGAGGGAGGCCTCTCCGGCTTTTAGGGACCCTCTTTCCTGAATTGACCAAAAATAACCCAAAATTCTGCAAAATTGTGTAAAAATTTTGCGAAAAGGGCAATTTTTCTAAATTTTGCCAAATGCCCACTATAATAAGACCCATGCCTTTATATAAATGTATGTGTAAATTCGTTTGTATGTTAAAAATTTCCCCTGTATTATGCAAAAATGTAAAACTAGTTTTTGCATTTCTGAAACTCAGAATGATCCGAATGGAGGATTATATGATTTTTGCCCAATAATTAGCAGGTAGCGTAATGAGCGTCAAACTCACGATCGTCGACGTCCACCGTTCAGCTTCCCGGGTTCAAGCGATCTGCTTCCCAAAGTAGGCCTCACTACGGTTTTCTGAAGCTAAACATAGTGAATGGTATAAGGTTATATAGTACATCTCTCAGCGTCATTTTGTACCAAATCTCACACTCTCACAGCCATTGCTGTACACGTTCGCTGTCCTCGCCAAAAAAAAAAAAGACGACTTACGAAGGAGTATGCCTGGCATAAATTTTCGGCAAAATTTTTTTTTTGGGGGGGGCGGTATTGGGGCGCCGTATGGATAGAGGGCGCCAGTTGTAGCGATAAACACTATTTTTAAACGAAAAAATGGTTATTATACGTTGAATTTTACGTTTTATACGTTATTATAGCTACGCTAATATTAAATTTCACGAAAAAGCCCAAAAACTCAACAAACACGCTGAGCTAAACAATCGATAAACCCCTTTCGGAATTTTCTATGGGGCACCCCATGGGAAATGGGGGGGGGGCCTGCATATGGGGGGGCTCCGGGCACCCCCCCCCCCCCCACCAAAAATCCTGCCAGATATATATATATATATATATATATATATATATATATATATATATATATATATATATATATAT
>JASANF010016795.1:0-10788 GCA_030248245.1 Trissonchulus sp. WLG1_4
TTGGAATGCGATCGGACTTAAATTTAAGTCCGGTGATATTTTAGAAATGCGACTGGACTTAATTAAGTCCACTGGCAGCGTTAAGTCCACTTAAGTCCACTTAAGTCCGACTTTGCATTCCAAAATTCCGGACTTAATTAAGTCCAGTTAAGTCAAGTCCAGTTAAGTCCATTTTAGAAAAAGGGCCGTAGTCTTGATACCTGCGATTCATTTTTTTGTAATGAAAGAGCGTGTTTCTTTTTGTCTCGGGGTCATTTTTGCTCAAACTTCAGTTTATAAAATAAAAAAATTAGAAGGCAGTTGTTGGATCTACCAGCTACTAAAAGTCTGTACCTATTTGGCCTGTACAAATAATATTTTTTGTTCCAAGTTTTTGTGGCAACTCATTTCGGTTGCTCAGATATTTAGGTAACATCTGGTCGGGTCGAGTCGAAAACTTCGACCCATTCGGAGCTCAAGCAGTAACTTGGCTATGGTGGCAATTTCTTATTAGGATAGGTTTTTCTCCCCTATTTCGTCTGACTGGCTGAACCAATTTTTGTCAGGTCTATTTATTCAGTGGCCGCCAGCTTAAACTGTCTTTAAACGTGATCAGATGATGAAGATCAGCATTCTGAAACCTGTATTTTAATTTTACGCTTTTTGAAGCTTTTTCTGTCGTACTGTTGATACTAAATTCGCAAGCGATGTTTTAATCTGCCAAAAGCGGACCAGTTTTTTTGACATTCTGCTCAAAATTTGCCGAAATTGTGGTTTTTTAGTTTTTAAAACAGTGCAAAAGAACTTGTTAGTTTGTTTCATTGTATTCATGTTATCGTTATTTACGGCATGTTTTTGTGAATTTTTTAGTTACGAATGTTTGTTTTCCGTTGGTTTTGCTTTGTTATCAAAAGTATTCTCCTTCGTTTTGATGAAAAAGAATTGTTTCTACATTCGTTATGGTTTTAAAAGCCAAGTTCAAAGTTCAATCGTGTTTGAAACCTACATTGCGCATTGCGATTACCAGCACGTCTACTTCGTAAGCTAAAAAAACAATCTTATCAGCACCAATAGGCGTGGAATTTACATTGTCGATCTACAGCTTATCTACAGCTTTTGCAGGCTGAAAACTACAAGAAACTACAAGAAAACTGTCGCTAAGATTGACGAAAACTACCTACAATTTACCAGTAGTATCGATTCATACAGCCGTGTATCCAGCCGGCAAAATTACGATTTAATAACGCCGCAATCTGATCTTAAACAATTTTGGTGGCGTGATTATTTTGTAAATTTGCCGGCTGAACGGTCATACGGCTGTAAGTATGAATCTGGCCTTACTGGTTTGTTAGTACATAGTTATTTGTGTCGGCAATATTTTCTGCAATGGATACTATTGCCGGACCTGAAGAACCCAATCGCTTTCGGATCATTTAAAAACACCTACCTACACTTTTGTGAAAAGGGAAAGATGTGTTTTTTATTAACGACCTTCAGGCCGATAATAAATGTGCCAATGACAAAATTGTTTTGCTTCATCCCAAGCTTAGGGCTGATGGCAGTAAACAATTTTTGTTTTCTATTCTCTTTCTTTTTTAGCTGTTTTTCTCTTCAAGATAGCAATTTAATGTTTAAAAGACGCTGTGATTAACCAAAGAGTGAAAAATGAGTTTATAATCTCAACTTTTTTCCAGGTATACCTAACAGTAGACTATATACTTAAACGACTTAAGTCCATGTTTATCTTAATCTAGTTTAAAGCAGTTTTCGAGCAAAATAAGTAATAACTTCGGCATTCGGCCCAAAATGTTTGCAGACATTTTTTATTCCTTCAAAAGTCAATACACCCTTGCTTCGGCTAGGTGTTGAATACGCTGGTTCGCAAAAAAACATATGGTGGTGCTTCGTCTCAAAATGGGCCGTGCAAATTTCTACAGCAGTTGCCTTCGAAATTTGGTAATTTGTTCGAAAACTTTGAGCCAAAAACGTTCCTCTGCCATTTTGATTCTATTTGTCGATTGAAAATTTCGGGTCTTGGCAAATTTAAATTGACGATTTCAGCTAAGCTGACGCCTGGCTTGACGCTTTTGCCGTTTCGGCAGACTTATTGTGACTTTTTATTTATTTCGGAAACTTTTCGTCGCAGATATATTTAGAATTTTCTTCATATTTTGGCTTGCTTTATTTGTACATACATCTACGATATGTACCCCGTTATATGCTTTCTGCCTATTCTTCTGCAACTATTATGGCTATAGTTTATAGCTAATTGCTGGTTTCGCTATTGATTACTGATCATTCGATTTCTTATGAAGTGAGTTATTTTGATATGTTAGTATATAAAAATTGGTGTGTATAATATTAGTTTATTTTATAAATACATATATACTTTTCTAAAATAATGATATGTTACCAATATAGTGTCAGAGATCAACCAGAAATCTTTATTTCTATATAATCGTCCACAAAGTTTATTTTGCTCAGTCATTGTCGTAATGTGGTATTGAAATATTTTGTAATAGAATGATAAAGATAATTGCGACGATGAAATAAACTGCTCAAAATAAAATTCTAAACTAGTTTAGACTTGAAAACAGGAACCGTTTGACTAGAACCCGAAAGTCAGCAAAAAATGCCGCAAATTATACAGTTAAGAACGCTAAAGCCAGAGTGTTGATAGGACAAGTTTTTTGGCAAAATTTTGGTAAATAAAGGTTGCAGTGTAATATGGACAATTGACTATTCTTCAAAATCCTTAGCAAGTAAAGGGACGCGAACGCATTGTACAACAATTAAAGTCATTGCAGAACAAGAGAAGCGACTAAAAGCCATGCGCTGCCTTTTATAAAAGCACATACCTAACCTGGCCTACAGTTCATGAAACGATAAAACATATTAGAATAACATACATAGAATAAAATAATTGTTGCATAATTACATGAGCAAAGACCAGGGCACGATTTCTCGAAGCAAAATGTTCGTCGTTAAAAATGTTCGTGGTTGAAAATGTTCGTCGTTAAAAATTTTGGATTGATCGAAACATTTTCAACGACGAACACAACACGTAATTATAGGACACATGTTCGTTGTTGAAAAAAATGTTCGTCGTTGAAAAACAATTGTTCGTCGTTGAAAAAGCAAATGTTCGTCGTTGAAAAACAAATGTTAGTCGTTGAAAAACAAATGTTCGTCGTTGACATACAAATGTTCGTCGTTGAAAAATTTTCAACGGCGAACACTTCAACGGATGTCTTGAGCTCCGTTGAAATGTTCGTCGTTGAAAATTTTTTCAACGACGAGCTTTTGTCTTTTAGAACATATATAATAATGTTCTAAAAAACCAAAGCTCGTCGTCGAAAAATTTTTCAACGACGAACAATTTCAACAACGAACTTTCAACGACGGACATTTGTTTTTCAACGACGAACATTTGTTTTTCAACGACGAACATTTGTTTTTCAACGACGAACATTTGCTTTTTCTACGACGAACATTAACGACGAACATTATGTTTCGATAAATCGGGCCCAGGTAACGCAAGTTGTGCAGGATTATGTAAGTCAAGGTCAAATCAGTTTAAGCACGAGGGCGTCGATTTTGAGGGTGGCCTTTTTGTCTCAAGTCTGACCAGAAATTGCTGAACCCTGAGACGAAACAGGTGGCATGATTATTGTGGCTGGTACTCACTACTCACTGTACGCTTGACCTTGCAATTCTTTTTTTCGTTCTAATGAAATCGCGTGTTCTTGTTTACTCAGGGTGCAGCATTTTCTGGTCAGACTTTAGTTACGGTAGCGGTTACGCGATTAGGAGCTACCGTAAGCTTTAATTAAGAGTACGGTAGTTACTCCAGCTATGTAATTTGCAAGTCTAAGGATTGCTAACGGAAATAATATGAGACAGTTTTGTGTTTTAGGTTGAAGGTTGGAGTGGACCGTATCTCCCTTCGATGGTGAGTGGCCCACCGCGACCCATAGTCATCCGGCGTCGGCGTCCCAACGAACCATACGGATTCGTCGTCCGTCACGTCATTCTATATCCAACACATCAGGTAGTTACAAAAACTAATAGCTGAATACTAAAGTTTTCCGTAAAACATCCGCGAACACTTAAGGCGTAGTTCCGGAATCGAATTTACCTTTTTTCAAACAGATTTATAAAGAATTACATATACTACCGGCAAATATGCTATGATTTTACTTATTAAACTAGACCAAAAATTGCCCAGAGTATACTACAGCTACCCATTTATTTCAAAATTTCTTTTTCTTTTTCTTCAAATTTCTTTATTTTTCTTTTCTTTTTCTTTCTTTCTTTCTTTTTCTCAACAAGTCCGCACCAACACCCCCCCTCTGCCCCACACCCCAAATCCGCGGCACCCCCCCTTTTTTTTTTTTCTTTTTTCTTTCTTCTTTTTCTTTTTTTTTTTTTAATATATTTATTTGATGTAAAATTTCAACGTCAAAACTAGCTACCAGGTTGGCATATTGAACTAGAATTCGCAACGGATCGAAATTTTTCGACCCAACCCATCCCTAGACTCTCAAAGTCACACTGAAACACATAAAATTTTTTGTCACTTTTTGGTAACGAACGCGTGTAAGCGAACACGAAATGCGCTATAGCGTTTTTGCCATGTGCTATAATGCGCTATTTGCCCTATAAGCGCTATCGAACTTGCTACAAACGCTATATCCGCTATAGCGCTTTTTTAGTGCTTATTTGCGCCCTTATAAGCGCTATCGAAGGTGCTATTTGCGCTATTTAGCTCCACCCACAATGTGAGATTACAGTAGCTTGCTTGTAAGCGGAGCCAAATCTGATTAGCTAATGGTTTTGTTAAATGGTCCCGTTTGGGAACATTCTAGTTTAGAACGTGCCTATATGGGCACTTTCAGGACCTCTCGAAAAGAATGATAATAATGATTTCGTAATTGCGATAATATTGCGATTGCATTATAGCAGAACTTTTTGCTACCCTTTAAAAATTTTAAATACCTTCAGAATTTTATAAAATCCCATTTTTCAGTTCAGGAAATTGCTTGAAATTTTTGAAATATCTGTTGCTGTCCATTCAGCCGGCAAAAGTACAAAATTATAGTAAAGTTATGTACAAGCTGATCTGATTGGTGGCATGATTATTGGTAACTTGGCTTGTTGAACATACGGCCTATGATTCAAGCCTTATTCCTGAACTTGGGTTTGAAGATTGAGACTGCTGTTGTTTCAGTATAAAGTACTGTTTTAGTTTTCACTACTCAGTAACTACATATTGCACAGCTTAGCGTGACACTCCCACACAAGCCTGGGAAACGTGTACGAAAACGGGTGTTGTCAAGATTCTGCAAGACAAGTCAATTTTAAGTTTTGCCCTCATCTTGTTGTGCATATGAAACCCTTGTCAGCTTTCCGGCTTACATATGTTAAGTATTCCTTACGCAATCAGCCGCAACGTTAAATAACTTGTTTTACACATCTGCTGCTGAGGTGCTTTTTTGTCAAACACTTTTATTTTTTAGATCAAGTTGCGAAGGTTCTTTGTCAAGAGGCTGAGTTTTATGAAACGCGACTTTTGGGACGAAACTTTAGATTTTCCAAACTAATCTGAAAGGTGTTATTCGAATTTTCACAGCTGCGTTCAACTTTGAGTGGTGAAAAATCGAATGAAATTCTTTCCGACATAGGTATTTATAAAGCAAATTTCAGTGAGAAACTCATTTCATATGTAGCATATCGAGCAGCTAAAATGTGTTCGCTCGGAGGGTAAACTTTTCGCCGACTTTTTGTGACATTACTTCACCTTTGAAGCTTACCAGATGGCGGATCATTATTTGAGACTTAATAGGTTACCAAAAAAGTTTTTAGTACTTTTACGGCTTCTGATTTCTTCGCCGCTTATGGTTCCTTTTCAGAAATTATTCATACACACAGGCGTGTTTTTTAGCTGGGCAAATTATGAAAACTTCGTGGCTCCCGTGGTACATCTGGTATAGACTGCTGGCAGGGTTTTTTTCTGTTCTGCTTTTTTTATTTTTTCAGCTGTAAACAAAGACAGCTGTGAATATGAGTTGATCCCAGAGATATTTCATCAATTGAAATGTTAAAATTATGGAAAATTTAAAATCAAAATAGTGGTTATAATTTTTTATTTGTAGTTTGATTTTTTATGACTAAATGAGTAAAAAATAACTCGTGAACTTAGACACACTGTCATTTACGGTAACGGAAGCGCAACCGTTATCGCTTTTTTTAGTTTACGCTGTATTCCTGGAGAAAAATTGATCAGACAAAATAGTTGAGGTCCATTAGTACAAATTTTGATTATTTCAGCTATTTTAATTGCGAATTAATGACACTCGTTCCACTGGCCAGCCTGACAGCGCGGAAAACAGGTTACACATTAGCTACCAAAACCTGCCAAAACTTAATCTTTTGAAGCCAGGTTTTGGTCTTCGTTGAACGGACGCGTTTTGTGCCGTGTCCCGATTTGGTCTGTTTTTATGCCGCTAGGGCCCAACCAATCTGCCGCACTGCCAGCGCGTAGGAAACGGGAAGAGTTAGAGTGTTTTTGCATCTTATTAAACATAGCAAAAAAGTATACGGCTAGCACAGTTCAGTACATGCCTGCTTTAGTACGCTGGAGGCTGTTAATTCGATCTCCATTTGAACAAATGCAAAACTAATGCTTTTTTAAACACAAAGATTCAGTTTCGAAAAAATGCTTATTGAATTTGTAATTACATTTTCATAACCCCAGGCTTGATTGAGGTTCTGACCACGCGCAAACTTTGGAGTTATCTGATGACATAACTTCCCACAAATGCCCCGGATTTCTTAACATATTTTAAACGTACTAAGTATCTAAAACTGCCATTCTTATCGTTCAGCCATGACCGTAAAAAATGTTTGCAGTTATTTTTTTAAGCACGATTTGTACTCGTTCCTTTTTTGTTTCTGTTGTTTTGTCTTTTGGACCAAACCTATATTTTTAGTTCTATTACTGATTAACAAATAGAAGTTCTCTCTTCGCATGACAAGCTTCCATTATGTACTTTTGATGTAACGTGAAATTATGCTGGAAGCTGCAAGGTTTGAGCTACTTGCGTTTAAAGGTTGACCTAGGTTTCATCCTTAGATTGATGTGATGTTCCAGCTTTTTGAAAACTCAGTCTTGAGGTCACGGTACATAACACCAGCCTATGGTAAGGGCAGGAAGGTTTATGCTTAGGTTTCGGTCTCATAGATAAAGAACTTATAACAAATTATAAAAATATGTTTTCTGAAGTCATTTTTGCTTGACCATGACTGTTCTTTTCATGTTTTGAACATCATATGCCATTTTGTTACCGTTACCATTATTTTTTATCAGCTAATTGTAGTACCAATGTACATGTGCAACTCATTAAGTGTTACTCATTGGTAATAATCATTCTTATTCTAAAGACGTGTCGCGGAAGTTAAGCTCTCTGAGTTTATGCTTAGCTGCAAAATATGAGAGCTAAAAAATATCTGCAAAGCGGGTCATTTCCAAAAAGAAACTTGTCGCTAAAGACCTAAGGTGACGAGTTCTGTACACTTATGAGTGCCGGGGGAATAATGGAATTTTTCAACCATAGTTTTTTTTCTCCTACTTGACAAACCAATCAGCGAAAAGTCGGGGTGTTGATAGTTTTTCAAAAGTTTGATCATTTCCAGAGCAATTTTTCACACTAAATGAGTGTGATTTTTCTGTGACGTTCCAGTCTTCTTCCGGTGAAGGCAGATTTAAGTTTTTTTAAACAATATTGTCTTGTGTTTTGTGTGATGGGTTTTTGTAATTTTTCAAAAAATGACAATGTTCTATTTAAAAAAAACTTGCGGAAGCCCTGATAAAAGTTCCAACTTTTTTTGACAGACACTTTTTTCAAGTTTTAAACGTATACGTTAAACGTAAACCTTTGTTCTTGAATTTTCATTTGGCGTATCTCAAGCAACTTTTCTTTTCGCCTCAACTGATTTTTTTATCTCGGTTTTGCCGAAGAACAATTCCAACGATTAACTGGATTAGATTAACTGAATTAACTACATATAACTACTATAGACTTTTAGTATTTTTCAACGAATTTGCACGTTTACATATGCACTTAACACGGAGGAGCAACTGTGTTTAATTTGAAAACGGTCTCATGCTTCTATGTTGAGTATTCCAGTTAATTCAATTAATCTAATCCTGTTAACCCGAATTTGTGAACAGACCCTCAGAAACACAGTGCATGGCGAAAAAATGTTGATACAATACAGATGCATTTTTTCTAAAATTTACAATCATCTCAGATGACACAAATTATATATTTTGCTTGTCTGTTTTAGAGTGGCGGTAAAAAGAATTCGAAGGATGTTAAGCATCGAAGTAAGTTATTGTTTTGTTAATCAAAACCACTTATACTCAATCACTAGGTCATTTGTTTGAGGAAGAATTTTTGACAGATTTTTATTTCATTTTGTGATATTCCACTTGATAACAAATATTGATACATATTGGCAAAAATGTCATTTATAAACGTGTATTGCACAAGCAGAGCGGCAAGTTATAATTGCGCTTAACTTTAACCTTATTCTTAGTAGGTATTACTGTAACTTAGACTTTATCTACAGGTAAAGTTAAACTTTAACCTTACCCACAGTTTTTACTTTAATTTTAACCGTACTCACAGGTAAAGTTAAACTTTAACCGTAGCCACAGTTAAACTTCACTTTACCTGCTGGTAAAATTTACCACGTACTCTAAGAAACAGGTTTAACCTTACCTTTATCCTCTAGTAAACTTTAACTTTAGCCTTACGCACGGAGTTAACTGTAGCTTCACTCTACCATTAGACCATTGGGTAAGCCGTAAGATTAGCCTAACTTTACCTGCAGGTAATTTTGAGAATACGGTCCCAGATTCAAAACCCTGGGCAAAAACCGTTTAACTTTAGCCTTACGCACAGATTCAATAACACACCAAACCAAACCCAACCCTGGGCAAAAACCGTTTAACTTTAGCCTTACGCACAGAATTAACTGTATTTTCACTCTACCATTAGACCATTGGGTAAGGTTAGTCTAACTTTACCTGCAGGTAATTTTGAGAATACGGCCCCAAATTTAAAACTCCGGGCAAAAACCGTCAGAATTTCAGCGTCAATTCTTCTTTTTGTTACGCCCCGCCAAACCAGTTTATTGTTTTTGTTGCAGGTAAATCACCCAATCAGATTCAGTCCGCCGTTGTGTCCAAAGTGCAGCAGTCGTCCGCGGCCGAGGCTGCTGGCTTGAAAGCAGGATACCAGATTCTGAGCATTGGCGGAGAGTCAATTTGTGGAAAGTCCTACGAACAAGTTGTCGCCATGATCCAGCAAAGGTGAGCGACAACGGTTAGGGTTGGCTTTTTTTCACTGCTGTGCAAAAAAACAATTTTTTCTGCGCATGTGATAGACGTCGTTATTTGAGTCTTTGACTGGTCATGGTTTTGGGACTATTCCCTGACCTTTTTGAGATCTTGAGAACAAGAACAAAAATAAGAAAGTAAACCATGTTGCAAAAAAGTGTAAAATGGAAAAAAGTAAAAAAAAGTGAGATGGTAATCATATATTATGTAATTTGCTTTATATAATTCTAGTTCTTGACATGAATGTTTTCATGGTTCAGGCACTGCAGTAGTCGCACGCAACTATATAAACCATTGAAAAGCCAATATTTCTGAATTACTTGTCAAAAATTGTCAGACAAGTACTTATAATTTCACAGAAATTGACTTTTTCAGTACTTTTTTTGATCAAAGCCCTTTTTATTTTCATTTCTCCGAAATTTCTACAGTTAATGTCTGTATGGTATGTATGTATGTAGTTTATAGTACAGTTTTTCCCTTGTAATTCTGTTTGCAAAAACTGTTTAGACTTCACGTAATAAATAAATTCTTGTTTAAAAATTACATTTTAAACTTTCACTGTAGGATGTAATGTTCTTATAAAATTATATTTGGTTATATAATTTTTGCGATAGGTGTATTTAGTAACTGGTTTTTAGTGCAATGCTGTAATATTGGTAGACGAAACTGTCATGTTTTGATTTTTATCATAGCAAATATTTCATTGGGTTCATGTAAAAGCTAGCTACATGCATACGTTATTTGCAAGATTTCAAGTTGATTTTGAAATATTCTTTGTGTACAATAATTGTCATACATTGGTGAGAATATATATACATTGCATGTATGGGGTTATCTAACAGAAGCAAAACCGCCAGATTTGACAATCTCATTTCAAGACAATCTTAAGACATTTTTATTAAGACAGCCGCTGTACTCCCATGCGGCAATGATAACCTCACTGGAACCCGCCTCCGATTGCATGAAATTGTCAAAAACGACAATATTAAAAAATGTGCCTGTGTGTCTGGTTTTCATGAAGTACATAGCACCAGAAAAGTAGAGATACATCTTCCATTTACATACTACAAAGCAGTCACTAGGCTTAGACGTGTTAAATCTGTTGCTTTGGGTGCCCTAAAATCTTGGTTTTAGTCTTCACTACGTGTACTGCTTTTTAAAACTTCCACAAAGTTGAAGTTTTGAAGTTCTAAGCATCTTAAGTTTGTAATGAATTTTATCGATTTAACATTTTATTTCTAGCGATCCGGAGCTTAATCTGCTTGTGCGAACAAACGAACAACAACAGAACGTCGAAGACTCATCGAAAAAGGTACAGACAGAATACAGTACCTAGTCAACAAAATACGCAGACAAAACAAGCACGGTTTGCGAGTAAAGTTAGACTAATTTTTGATACCTAG
>JASANF010016796.1:0-20756 GCA_030248245.1 Trissonchulus sp. WLG1_4
TTAGTCGAAAAAATGCCGTTTTTCCGACTTATTCGACCCCTAAGGGTTTTAACACCAATAATTTTGATCAAGTGCAGTTGGGGGGGGGAAATAGTGGACCTATTTTTTGGAGTAGAGCACCTTAAGGGAAGCATTTTTTGTAATAGAACCCCTATCCACAATTTTGGATTTTCTGAGCTATGACCACTTAAAAATTGCATTTTCAGTGTTTTTGGAAGTGAACGTAGGCCAAAGTTCGAAGCCAACAATGGCTATAATCTTTGTTTTTGGATAGTTGTCATGGTTATGATGTTTTAAGGCATAGTCTAGGCTTAGTTGGCAGGATTCTCTAGGCTAAGCTGGCAGAACTTTTTCTGAAAATTTCGATTTTTTATTGCCTAAGCCTGAGCCTAAGCCTAAGCCTGGGGGAAAACCTAAGCCTAAGCCTGATACTAAGCCTAAGCCTAAGCCCCATTTTGGATTTACTAAGCCTAAGCCCTAAGCCCAAGCCTATATTAAGGCCAAATTTGAATTTGGTCAAAAATCTGAACGTTGTAGGCGAATTTTGGCCAATTTTTCGGCAGCAACCCGGTCAAAGAGCCTTTGTTTTGACTTTAAAAAATTGTAACCAATAATCTGACACCATTTAAGAAATACAATTAGAACGGAAAAAACAAAGAGCTTCAAAAAAAAATTGCGAAAACGTCTCTCACTGAGGGTTCAGATTACGGGTTAAATGCAGGAAGTTGGGGGGGGGGAATAGTGGACCTATTTTAGAGTAGAGGGGAAGCCCTTGAGGGAAGCATTTTTTATTAATAAAAGGACCCCTATCCAAGGAGACGAAATTTCAATTTTAAATTTTTTTTTGTTGGGCTCTCTTAACCCCTCTGAAAATTTTACATTTTCAGTGTTTTTGGAAGTGAACGTTTAGGCCAAAGTTCGAGAGCCAACAACAATGGCTAAAATCCCCAGGCATGTCCCCCACTTTTCTAATAACTAGTCAATTTACTGAGAAAATAGCTGAAAAGCAAACGCACCGAAAATTTAAGATATTTTCTTGTAATTAAAACCCTCTAAAAATGTCCACAGGTGAAATTTCGAAAAAGTGAGAGACATGCCTGGGGATTTTGACCTTTACAGTGCTGTCCCAAAAATTTATGCTCAGGCGTCACTTATAACTTGAGTACTGGTGGCGCAAAGTTTACATAGAAATCACAGAAACCTCGAAAACGCAACTACCACCTTAAATGCAGTTGGGGGGGAAAAATAGTGGACCTATTTTTTTGAGTAAAGCACCTTGGGGGAAGCATTTTTGCTTCAAGAACCCCTATTTCATTTTTTGGATTTTCTGAGATACGACCCCCCGAAATCTGAACCCTCAGTGAGAGACGTTTTCGCAATTTTTTTCTGAAGCTCTTGTTTTTTCCGTTCTAATCGTGTCTAAATGGTGTCAGATTATTGGTTACAATTTTTTAGAATCAAAACAAAGGCTCTTTGACCGGGTTGCTGCCGAAAAATTGGCCAAATTCGCCAGAAACGTCCAATTTTTGACCAAATTCAAATTTGGCCTTAATTTAGGCTTGGGCTTAGGCTTAGGCTTAAGGCTTAGGCTTAGTATGGGGCTTAGGCTTAGGCTTAGTATCAGGCTTAGGCTTAGGCTTAGGTTCAGGCTTAGGCTTAGGCTCAGGCTTAGGCAATAAAAAATCGAAATTTTCAGAAAAAATTCTGCCAGCTTAGCCTAGAGAATCCTGCCAACTAAGCCTAGACGATGCCTTAAAACATCATAACGCACTCAAAACTATCCAAAAACAAAGATTATAACCATTGTTGGCTTCGAACTTTGGCCTACGTTCACTTCCAAAAACACTGAAAATGCAATTTTTAAGGGGTCATAGCTCAGAAAATCCAAAATTGTGGATAGGGGTTCTATTACAAAAAATGCTTCCCTTAAGGTGCTCTACTCCAAAAAATAGGTCCACTATTTTCCCCCCCCCCCCAACTGCACTTGATCCAAATTATTGGTGTTAAAACCCTTAGGGGTCGAATAAGTCGGAAAAACGGCATTTTTTCGACTAATGCTCCGGAGTACCCCTATATCCCCCAAACCTAGGGGGGGTCAAAATTGAACGCTCTTTCGAATAGGGATGGCTAGAAGTTTGTAGGATGTAAGCTTCAGCTGGAAATCAAACTTTGTCCAAAAATTAAACTTTACATGAAATTTTTTGCGCAAAATTGGATTTAGTAAAAAATACTGAATCAAATGAAAACCTGCTGTTACCATTGAAAGAGCAACTTCTAAGCTACTAAGTGCTGAAAAAATTTTGTAAATCGGTTCAGGCTTTAAATTTTTTTTGTAAATTTTGTAAATCGGCTCAAGTTACAGAACTTTTTCTGTAGCCACCAGGACCAGGCTGATCGGAAGCGCTACAGCAGAAATTACGGTTCCGTTTAAATTCCGGGCTATAGCTGCGAATTTTTTTAAAAAGAAAGCTAGTTAGGGTTTTTTAGTGTGGTAAAGTTATTCCTGATGCTTCTTAGCCGGTTTTTTCTTTTATATTAGGCCTCACCCTTTGAGAGGCTTAGTGCTTAGGCTTAGGCTTAGTGCTTAGGCCGAGGCGTAGTGCTTAGGCTCAGGCTTAGTAGGTGGGTCAGCAAAGGTTAGTCTTAGTTGCGTGCATCAAATAAAAGGACCCTTACTACTGTGGAATTATAAATAAAGCTACACTTTTAAACCTAACTTGACTGTCAGTGCCAGCCATCAGTGACGTTTTCAGATCGTATTTATGGCATTCGATTTCATTAGAAATCGCTACTTATGACTAATGATGCATATTTTTCTAGAAAAATGTAATAAATTTAATGTCTACGCAAAAAGAAACTAAAACTTTTGAATTTGATATGTAAGCTCAATTTAACTATGCATATTTCGCCTCTTTTTTTAGTTGGCAAAATTAAGATTTTTCGTAAAAATGAGCTAAATATGTTGCAAACAAAGCTGTATTAAGGATATTATTATGTGTTAATTTATGACAATCAAACTTCAGGCTGAGATTACGACTGTATTGGTCGTAATTTTCGATGATTAGCCCCAGTATATATATATGTCGAAAAACGATGATTTTCGACAAAAATTGAATTTTTTCGAAAAGGTATAAATCAACGTTTTTTCGCTTGGAAAGTCCTAAACATGAACTCAGCGCATGCCAAAATCTATAAAAACGTATTTACACGGTGAAAAAGTATCAGTTTGAATTTCCCCCCCCCCCGCCTCAGTTGCACCCTATAAGTCATAGCAGCTGGTTTTTATTTGATGAAGTATTTTTGCCTAAATCCAATTTTGCGCTAAAAATTTTATGTAAAGTTTAATTTTTGAAAAAAAGTTTGATTTCTAGCTAAAGCACGGTTTTTTTGGGCAAAATACGGGGCAAATGCTCACGATTTTGAAATTTTGCTCACCTAAATTGAAATTTTGCTCAAATGCCGCTCACCGCTGTGAAACGACGCCCTATGGTTTTTTATGGTCGACTAAAAAAATTTCCGATAGGTCTCCAATTGACAAAGCTTGACAAATTTTAGCTGCTAAAGCTTATGTACATTCTACAAACTTCTAACCTTGCCTATTCGAAATTTCGAAAGAGCGTTCGATTTTGACCCCCCCTAGATTTGAGGGTTATAGGGGGACTCCGGATCATTAGTCGAAAAAATGCCGTTTTTCCGACTTATTCCACCCCTAAGGGTTTTAACACCAATAATTTCACTCTAGATTTTTATTAAAAGGGGCTACAGCTATTTTGGGCCCTAGAAATCAGATTGGGGGCTTGGCTGACGATGGGGATTCTATATTTTTAATTTTTTATTAATAGATTGGGGAAAAAGCGGTTTATGGGCAAAAATAATTTGCAGGATATCACTGTATGTTGGTTTCCCCATGGACTGTCACTGTGTGACTATATATACATATTTTTATCGTAGAGTATATTATGTGACGTCAATTTATTCACTTGTCATCATGAATACCTGCTGCCTTTTATGACCACCTTGCAAGCCTTTCATGCGGCAGTTCAGCAGGGGAATTCGGACTTGGTGCGACTGTTTCTGAGTGTCGACCCTGCCCTTGTGTCCTGTCCTGATCATGACGGTTTCACGGCAATTCATTTTGCAGCTTTTCGTGGACATTGCGGCCTGATACAGATTCTTTTGGATAAGGGTGCTAACGTAAGCTTTTATATATATATAATTTTTGTGGCATTGCTTACTTTACTCATACTGGCATATTTTTAGGCGAAATTTTATTGGGGTTGGGGGTGGTGCGCGATGGGGGGGATGCGCGATGGGGGTGGGCTTAATGGGGAGGGCCCCCCAGCCCTCCCCACTAAAGATATGCCAGCTTTACATTCACCATTATATTTTATAATACAGTATAGCCAGTCGGGAAAAAACTCAATTTGGAAACTTTCGGTCATATCTCAAGTAATATATACACAAAATTAAGTTTCTTTTTATTTTATAAGGAAGCCTTACCATAAGCACTAAAATGCTGCATAAAATGTTTTCGTATCATTTATATCAGGGCAGAAATTTTGACCTAAAGTTATGGGAAAAACCCAATGCGGGAAAAAAACCACGTCGGGAAAAAAACCTAATTTCATCGATCAATAAAAAACGTTATGAGCATGCGTCATGCGAGCTGCTCTCCTGTTCCGGGCTAGCTGAGGACAGGCTGACTAAACGAAACTCGCAGAGGGTATCAAAGTCAGGGGCGTGCTGTGAAAAAAATGCACTAAACCAAGGGGTATATACATACTATATACTGTGATAGTAGGCACTAAAAATCCATCACTGGGTCAGAAAACGGCGTTATAACGTGTTACTTTTGTTTAAAACGTCAAATCAAATCATTTTGGGCAGTTTACGGCGAATTTTTGCAAAAAAATGAGTCATCAAATTTTGAAACCTTACCTTACCTGAACAGGTTTCGTTGCTCGCCAAAGTTCGGGATTTGTTTGCAATTTCTTATCATATGGGGACCCAACAAGACCAGTTTCGTGTTTCTATCACGTTTTTTCATCGAGTTACACAACTTGAAAAATTGTTTTTTTCCCCGACGTGTGTTTTTTTCCCATGAAGTTGAGCCACTGTGGCTCAACTGCGGTTCAGTGTGGCACTCAACATTTTAGCTCAATTTGTAGCCCTATAGATGGCCTCCGTGGGATTTGAACAGATTTCGATAGCTTTGTTAACATGAGGAGTACCGATGGATCGAAGTTATATCAAGCTTCGTAGGTGAAAAAAGTCAAATTTCGATTCCTCATAAAAATTGTAAAAATGATCAGAATGAGTTCTAAACTCGTGTGCGGTGTTGTTTGGAGGGTGTTTTATTGCACACAAAAAATGGTACCAATTGGACCACCCAAAGCCCAGAAACTGGGGTAGGTTTTTTCCCGAAAAACGGGGTGGGTTTTTTCCCGATTGGCTATAAAAGCTTCTCCCATATATACCTTGGCGATTTCTGCCTCAAAAGAGTTGAAATGGTCGACTGTTTTATCTAACTGGGCTTAGGGTAGATTTTTACATGTAGATATGAGGGGGGATGGGAGGGGGGACCCCCAATCGAAGGGCCTGGGGGAGGGTCCGAAAATTTGGGCAAAATTTAGTAAAAAAGGCACTTTTTGGGAAAATTTTGCAAATTTTACGGTATTTTTGGTCGATCAGGGGGGGGAGGGTTCTAAAAATTTGGCCGTAGAGGCCCCCCCCCAAAATTTTGACCCCGTTATATTTATGGGTAGATTTTTATGCCACTGTGATTGTGAATTGCAGCCTGTGTCCTTGAGAGTTGTCCTTGACTGGGTAATATACGCAGCGTCGTAAGAGTGCCAGAGTACATCAGTCCCCTTTGGCGATTTTAGCCCTAACTCTTTGCATTAGAATGTAACTTCTTGTCGCCCCCCCTTGGTAGATAAAAACTTTCGTGAAATTTAGAAAAATCAGACATTTTTGCAGAACCAATTGCTGTGTACGCTACTGACGATGTAAGATAGCTAGGGTCATACATGTAACAGCACCAAAAGTTTGGGTACCCCTCCCCCCCTCTGGTGGGACCCCCCCTCCCCTGGGTCAACTCTTTTTTGACCCCCCCTCCCAAAAATGACGCATTTTTACCTTTTTTGACCAAAAAACACCGATTTTGACAAATTTTGGCGAAAATTTTGTTAAAAAGCGCTTAATTTTACGAAAAAATGCCGATTTCCTTAAATTTTGGCCAAAATTTTGCTCCCGCCGGCACCCTCCCCCCTCTTTTCCCCCTGGTGGGACCCCCCTCCCTCCCCCGGGACCGAATTTTGGGGGGGGTCTCCCCCCCCATTCCACCCCCCCCAACTACATGTATGGCTAGGGTCCGAGGGGGGGCGGTGAATGTGAGTGAAACTGAGCCATCTGCTGCTGTTGTGTGAACAATTGTGCCTAGGGCCCGGTTTCATAAAAGATCAGTTGCGATTCATTAGTAACACTGATATAAGCTAGAAAATAAGTTATAACTTTGCGTTCACTCAATTCTTCTGTTGGAAATTTTTAATTTTTACAACATATTAGATAATGAGTGTGTAAAGTTTTTTACGTTTGCTTGATGCAAACAAACGTCTAGCTATGTCAAAGTCATTCATTAGTTCCAAATATTAGTAAATAGTGGTTTTGAAAAATTCACTAATATTTGCAACTAATGAATGACTTCAAGTTAGCTATAGTTTTCACTGGATAACTTGACTATTATGAGATTTGAACCACTCGTCGTGTAACATATTGGCTACGTGTCATGAAAATTTCTATCAAAAAAATTGTGTGTAGGCCAAGCCATACTCGATTTTCTATGTTGCGCCAGTATTACTAATGAATCGCAATTCATTGTTTATGAAACTGGGCCCAGGCCAGCATATATACTGATTAGGTCTACAAAAAGTCCAGACTATGTATGCACTCTATTGCATTACAAATTTAAGTTTCATAGTTTAAGTTTAAGTTAATTTAATTTGAGTTAGTCTACTTCAGCAAGCGGGATTGAGTGTGCCTCTGGTGTGATGAGCTGTTGTTGTTTCAGATTCATGCCAGGACATTTGATGGCAGCACTCCGTTGTGCGAGGCCGCCGCAGGCAATCAGCCCAGGGTGGTGCAGTTGCTGCTGGAACTCGGAGCACAAGTGAATCCGCCCGTTCTGCTGTCCTCGCCTTTGCATGAAGCCGCTGCTAGTGGTATATATGTGTGAATATGATTTTTTGACTTTTTTCTCAAACCCTTTGCGATGCAATTTTAACTACTTCCGATTTAATGAGCAGTAGATGGGCTGGTGGATAAACTACGTATATATACATAGTATGGTTATTTCGGAGTGGAGTAGTTTTTTTAAAGCAACTTGTGAAATGTGTAGCAGGCGGGGGAAAAACCAACCCCGGTTCCGGAACTTAGGCTCGATTCATACTTACAGCCGTATGTCCGTTCTGCCGACAAAACGACGAAATAATGACGTCACATGCGCTGGCTGATCAACTGCACTAGACTGCTAGTGACGTCATTCTGCAGGTGGATCGGACATACGGATGAAAGTATGAATCGAGCCTTAAGCATGTGGTATAATATACAAGTATAAAAATTTGCCAGCGTATAGTATATACAGTCCCTGTAGGCAAACGTATATAAGCGGTTTTCAAAAGGGGTATCGCTGGTATTTTTTATGAGTCAAAGATTGGACCCCTCTATTTTTGACCCGACATGGCTCCAAGGGAGTTGAATTTCGGAGTCTCATTTCTCAGCAATAAGAGATGCGAGATTAAATCTAAAAACACTTTTACAGAGGACTACACTTCCTCTGTTCATGACCGCAGTGTCAGGTCCCTCCTTCTTTCTTACGAGAGGGGGCATGACCGAAATTAGACGGAGTATATATTATAGTCAGAGGGGGTAAAAAATACGATTGAAAACGTGGGGTAAAAAATAGAGCCCGCCTGTTCAATACATACAAATCAAGCGCTACTAGTTTTACATTTGGGCCCCAAATTTTGGGGGTCTATTTGTTTTCCGACACCAGCTGGGCATATGGCATAGTCAGCTACCCTTCTTTCAAACTGTGAATGGTTCTTCTCTAATGGTACTGGTTGGCGCGTACGGACGGGAGCCATATTTGTTTTACCTCCCATTTTGGCCGATTTGTTGGGAAAAAATACGAATACTTTTTGCTTTCATGTCGTGTTTTCAAACCAAGACATCTTCATTTGCGGAAAAAAGTATTTAAGCTCAGGAAGGTGCTGCGGCCGCCAAGTGTACTATGACCACCGCTAACAGAGCGGTTCCAGCTACACAAGGGTATCAAATGAGGAGCCCAGCTACATAATTACAAATACAAACGCACAGAGGCCTAAGTTGCGAAACTGATGATAATATTGGTTATTCACTCTTCACTTTTATTCGGTTATTATATTGGTTATTCACTCAAAGTACAAAATCTGGGAACAGTTTGTGGTACAACACGATTTGACTAGTGACAGAAATGAAGGGAAATTTAACTAATCAACTAGGCCGTCGCCACTAATTTCGGCGTTTCGCTGTACAATGTTTATATGCTTTAACTGATTCAGTTTGCTGCAAAGTGCAAAGAAATGCAAACATGTACAAGCAGTTTATTCATACATGTAACAGCACCACAATTTTGGGTACCCCTGGCACCCCTCCCCCCTTGGTGAGATGCCCCCTTCCTTGCGCCAACTCATTTTTGACCGCCCCCTCCCCAAAACGGCGCAATTTGTACCTTTTTTGACCAGAAAACACCGATTTTGACTATTTTTGGCGAAAATTTTGGTAAAAATCGCTCAAAATTCGCCAAAAAGTGCCAATTTTTTCAAATTTTGCCCATAATCTGACTCCCGCCGGAACCCTCCCTGGCTTTTCCCCCTGGCGGGACCCCCCTCCCTCCCCGGACCGAATTTCGGGGGGGGGTCTTCCCCCCATCCCCCTCCAACTACATGTATATATGCATAGACGTAAAAAATTTTGAAAGAAAAATTTTCAAAAAGAGTAGTGTAAAAAGTGGTTGTGGTGTTATCGGGGTTTCAATTTCAGTGGCCTTTTCTTTTATGCGTTTATGCTTTTCATATTCAAACGTCAAATAACCTAATAAAATTAAAATATGCCCGTCACGACCAGTCACACCCACTTACGGTACCCTCCACGGAGGGTCGATGGGGTAAAAAGTAGCCATAAAGTGCAGATTTTGCATGCATTTGAAGCGTAATCGCAACTTTTTAGTCGTTTTTGACGTTTTTAGGCGAAATTAAGTTGTTTTGTTTTCGGGTGTAAAAATTCAAAATTTTACAAGTCTAGTTTAGACTAGGTTGACCAGATCCACAGTTTGAGCTTGAGGTCATTTCAAATTGATAATTTTCCATATAAATTTTTGTGACGCGACTGTATTTTATGCAAATCCTTAACTCCTATGAAATATTGCAAAAAAAATTTTTGAAAAAGATTTGATGCACTACTAGCATCGTACTCACAAGTTTAAATGTTTACATTGAGCAAGTGCACGTGCACTTGCGTTGCTCAATGTGAACATTGAAATTTGTGGGTAAGATGCTAGTAGTGCATCAAATATTTTTCAAAGTAACTGTAATGGGCTAATATTGTTTTAAAAACGTTGATAACGCGTAAAATTCATGTTAATTAAAAAATATTTTTAAAAATGAAAATGCCGTGTAATGGCGGAATTTTTTGGCCCATCTAGTGGTGCAAAAATCAAGTTTCTACCATTTGCCGTTCCAAAGGGCTGATCGTTATTAAGTTTTTCATGAAAATAAGGATGGCCCAAGTCCTATATCCGGCACTTTCCGGTACTTTTCTGAAACTGCGGTACCATCATTTCCGAACAGTGCCGGATGTGGTATAAAGGCCCTGCGGGAACGAACAAGCTTCGAGAGCTGGTTCATTGTCGCAGGGCCTTAATACCATGTCAGTGGTATTCCCGTAGGGGCAGGGGCATAATACCATTTTTAGAAAAGTGCCGGATATAGGACTTGGGCCATAAGGACTGTATAATACATTTAATAATTGGCTGCGAGGGGCTGTTTTCAAACATGTGTACCTGAGACCACACAGCAAATCGGCGTCTAGTTTTGGCATCAGGGGCCTCTACTGCTCCGCAGACGTGCCATAGCGTCGAAAAACTACCGCCAACACTTTCGGTTGATTTATGGGGTGGGTTTTTCCCCCACATGGGTTTTTCAACCAAATGGGGTTTTTCCCGGCAAGTTTTTGGTTTCCCGCCTAAAAACGGTAAGAGATAGCGAAATGAAACCGGTCCCAGCATTTAGAGCAAGGTTAAGCCTACGCCAGATTTTGTTCGTCTCCCGTGAAAACGTTTAATATGAGGTACATGGCGAAATATGAAATTGCAGGTTTTTCCCCGCCTGATATAGCTTTTCCCTGCTACGCTTCCACTGGAAATCAATTACATATCATTTTTGCACAAGCTTTTAGGTATATAAGTTACTGATTTCAGTTCTAATGCAATGTATTGAGGAGGACTGACAATAGATAATTTAGTGCTTATGGTTTTTGCAACAATGTGTATATGCTTTTTTTACCCGCTCGACTATATATTATATGCTGAAAAATGTATTGTGCAACGCTTCAATGGAATCAAGATTTGAACTTCGGTTTCTAGTTTCCTTTCAGTTGAGTAAAAATTTTCGCCCTCAAAAGTCAGTAAGTCTATAGCTAAGCTAAGCAGAAACAATAATATATATAATCATTTATATAGTTATTATTATTAATTAATTAAATATAATGCTTTGTTTTCAGGATCTGCCGTTGTATGCAAGTTGCTCATTGATGGGGGAGCTCAACTAAATGTGTCTGACTGCTTCTATGGAACACCCTTGCATGCTGCCGTGTTCAGAGGCAATCTGGGTGCTGCTCAAGCTCTTCTAGAAGCCGGTGTGTGCGTATTAAACTGTAAACATGTCGCGGGGTCTCGACCTGGAGGGGGGGCTTGTCCCCGTATTTTCGTAAATTGGCGAAGGAGGTTTGTCACGGAAATTTGAAGGGGGGGGGCTTGTTCCGACGGTTGAGGATCTTGAATGCATAAAAAAGCCTAAATTTCTAATTTTTTCGTAAAAATCTTTCTGTTTTTCCCCGTTCTAACAAACCAGCCACTGCCAGTATATTAAGTTAAACTTTCATTATCCTCTATAGGCTATGTCTGTTCAGCCGGCAAAATTACGAAAAAATCACGCCACCAGCTGCAGCTAACTTCCGCTTACTTTTCAGGCGCGGATGTGAATGCCAGAAAAATTCACGCTACGCCGCTACACTACGCTGCCGAGCGACAGGATGCGGACATGATGCAGATGCTTATTTTTTTCGGCGCTGACGTCTGCGCTCGCGACAATTCTCATCGCCGGCCGGCTGACCTAATTCCGGACAATCATTGCTGCAAAAAACAGCTGCGCAGACTGGAAAGTTTTCCGCGTAGTTTGCAACAGCTGTGTCGACTGAAACTCAGGGCAGAACTCAGCCTAGCTCAACTAGAACTGTGCCGCTTGCCACCGCTACTGATGCAGTATTTGAAATATCAGCATGGTTTTAAATTTGAACGGGTGGACTTATAATCTGAGACTCAGAGTGTTGGATGACATGTTGAGAATTGATTCATACTTACTTACAGCCGTTTGTTCGTTCAACTGGCAAATTACTAATAATTCATGTACTGTCAATGTAATGTAATTATATATCCTATGATGTAAGATTATCGGCTATCGTGATTTTTCTATAATTTCGCTAATTCTATAAAAAATTATATAATACTCGAACATAATCAATTTTGGGACATTGCGAATGTAAATAGCAATATTTCAGCTAATTTTGACATTGATTTTACCGCTAATTTATGGCTCAAAAACTGGATTTTTTGTGTATTTTTTGAGGACTCACAAAATTGTATGCAAATTTTTGCGGCTCTTATACTACTCAGAAAAGCCATTCAGAAAAGGTCTAACCCATTTTATTTTAAGAATATTTTCAGCTAAAATATGACATATTTCTGTTAGTCGGTCTAAGCGATTTGTAACTTTGAAGCTTTTTACCTCAATTCTGACTTCTCATGCCAAGATCACAAAATACCACAAACCACTTGCCACCATAATTTACATGTATATAGTCCAGGGTTTTTTTTTCAAAATCGGCACTGTGTAAATGATGTGTAAATTAAAAATTTGCTGTGTAAATTAAGGGTCTGTTGTGTAAATTTTTAAAAGTGTGTATTTTAGTATTTTTTAGGTGAAAATTGACCGTTTTTGCTTGCGAAAAGTAATATTTCGCTTTTGATACTCGAACTACATACGAAAATAAAAAAATATATATGAGATTATATCGTCCCCAACTTGGCAAACGGACGTAACTGATTTTTCATTTTTCAGAGTTATGGCCATTTGAAAATTTTGTCACTAAAGATTACTGAATGCTGCAAACACACTTTCAGTAATAGGAATACGCATGTATCAACTTCAAAGCTTATTCATCGATGTTTTCAAAAATTTTAGACCTGGTTCGATCGGTAAGTAAAAAAGTCACCTAATTTGCATAAATAATGTAGTCGTTCAGTTACGTCCTTTTGCCATACCCGAAATCAACATTGAGATACTGCTGGCAAAAAGACGTAAGTAATTCCCATCATCATGAAAGACAGCAAAAGATTAAGAATTTGGTTAACGCAACCAGGGGCGTAGCCAGGGGGGGGGATGGCGGGAATTCCCCAATTGACCAAATCTGGCCTAAAAATCAAAAATTTTCCCATTTTTTTCCGGGGGCTGCCGTCCCCAGACCCCTGCAACAGTTTGGCTTAGTGTTCCTTGCTTTTATCTTGCATGAAAGCATGTACTATGCATTGTGCACTATTGTATTCGCTTAGTACACTGTATAGTGTATCGTTTTAGATGTTTTATTGTTACAAAAATGACATTTTCCAGTAAATGTACAGTTTTTAATGTCAAAATGTTTCGGAAAATTTGCAATTTTGCTAGCTGCTGACCCCTTACCGGCCCACCATTTTTGCAATTCTCGTTATTTTTAGCAGCAATTTTACGTTCAATGTCGCTTTGGTCGAAAACTAGCATTGTTTTTTGACCGAAAAGTGCTAATATGTGTCGTTTTTTTCCTTAAATTAGCAATTAAGCGCATTTTAACACGTTTCAAAAAAATCGAAAAGTCATTCCCCCCGCCCCGAAATTTTTTTCTGGCTACGCCACTGAACGCAACTAAGAACACTTTGCATAATTTTTACTATTAACTGAAAACATGTAAATTAACAAAAAAGCAACCAATTTAGAAAATGTTTCCATTTTATATGCCGATCAATTTATTTTTGCAATTTCTTTGAAATTCGTGCCAAGGGAACGTTTTCTTCACTGTCAGACTCGTCCAACGACACAGACTCGTCCGACTCTTCCGATGACGAATTAGTGGTGTTAGCAGGTATTAACTCATTTAATTCAGTTGGTTTTAACCGTGTTAGCAGGTTTTAACTAATTTAATTTAGTTGGTTTTAACCGAGTTAGCAGGTTTTAACTCATTCAATTCAGTTGGTTTTAACCGAGGTAGCAGGTTTTACCTCATTTGATTCAGTTGGTTTTAACCGAGTTAGCAGGTATTAACTCATCTAATCCAGTTGGTTTTAACCGAGTTAGTAGCTTTTAACTCATTCAAATTCTGTTGGTTTTATTCGAAATACTGTTGTTACATACGTCCTTTTGCCATGATGAGTGCAAACTATTATTTTCTTGTGGCAGTTACGCCTTTTTGCCAAATCTAGAAAGCGCAAAATTGCAGTTAAGTCAAAATGACAATCGTAAATATATCGGAAATAACAAAGGATATCACTTAGGCCTTTTTGCCAAAACAAAATTTAGCTTGCATGGTAACATTTTTCAACAAAAAGTCAAAATTGCAATTTTGGTTGAGTTACGTCCTTTTACCAAGTTGGGGACGATATATAATCGAAAATTTAAGCGTTTTTGTCAGTTCAAGTATCCGACACGTCAGGACAAGCCCCCCTAAAATTTCAAAAAATCTGAGACAAGCCCCCACCCAGAGCCAAGACCCCGTGTACATGTATCGTTCACACAGACGGAGAGTTGTTTATCAGCCAGATCCTACACAATTTTTTCAAATCCGGGTATAAAACCGGGTTAAATCCGGGTATCAAAGTAGTTTGAAGTATTACAAGAAATCGCACAGACAAGCTCAGCATGTCAGATTTTTCACTGTCAACTTTCAAGTGCATAAAAGCAAATGCTAAAATAAAAAAAATCATAAGCCGTTTAAACAGCAGAAACTGAAGATTTTCGTTTTTTGGTCAAAAATTAGACGTAATTTTGTTAGCACAAAGAGGTTACAGGCTGCTATCGCCACTTCGCGAATTTTTGTAAATTTTACAACCAAAATAGGCCGTTTAATCAACTTTTGGGGGAAAATGGGGCTGTGTAAATCAGTGTGTATTTTTATTTTTTGCTGTGTAAATTAGGCGGCCGGTGTGTAAATACACCCTATTTTACACAAAAAAACCATGATATAGTCCCTTATGCATCTATTATACCAGCAAAATTTGGTTAGTATATGTCACGGCAGCCAAGAGCATTGGCAGTGTTAATAAACCCCCTCAAAAATTGCAAATTTTCTTCAGTCTCCTGAAACGTCATTTTTTAAACTTTTGCCCGCCATTTTTTCAACGGGTACGGGAAAACTGTGCTTAATGTAATATTAGCTGGCCCCAATGAGGCCCTATTTAACTGATTTAAAAAAAATTTAAAATCTGTAATTTCTGAGCCCAATGAGTGATTTCAGTTGAAGTAACCAATATCCTGTTCAGTTCATAAGAATGCAAGGAAACATATTTCACAGTAGCCAAATAAATTTGCCCTATACCTGTTTCGAATTGAGTGCAAAGGTTGATTATTTTTTTAGTTATAGGTTTAGCCTACCAAAGTCATAAAAACTGCCTTTTCTTGACTTTTTCGAAAAGTTTGAGCCAAACTTTTACTCACTGTACAAATCTGCTAAATTATTACGTTTATTTAAGCAGACCAGCACTTTTATAACACATCAACGTGCCTTTGGTATAAATTGCTGGACTGTATGCGGAATTTTGTTACCACAGTGAAGAAATAACGAAATACGGGGGAAAATGCATAAAATTGAGGTGATAAGCTTCACCAAAATAGTTGGCGTGCACACTATGAGTAACATCGACTCTTGAAAAATTGTAATTTTGTAAAAAATAAGTTTATTAATAATATGCAAAAGACCGCTTGTAAAAATTCATTAAGTAATTGGTACAAAATAGAACATTGAAAAAAGCTGCGAAAACGTAACTACCACCTTAAGTAAAAATTTTGGTTCATACAAAACGTACTCTGGACAATAAAAATTCTCTAACAGAAGCTCAGTTTTAATATCCTGAATGATTAGATTTGCTTTCTGACATACAACTGCGACAATGCCAGCCGAAAGCGACTTGCGCTTTCGTAACTTGTAATTTTACTTAAAGCTGTGTGGATACTTTCGCTAAAGGTGGTAGTTGCGTTTTCGATTTTTTTGTGATTACTATGTAAAGTTTGCGCCCACAGAACTCAAGTTACAAAAGACGTTTGAGCACGAATTTTTGACACAGTATTGGTCAGGTCAAAATCCCCAGTCACGTCTTTCACTTTTTTGAAATTTTACCTCTGGACATTTTTAGAGGGCTTTCATCACAAGAATATATGATACATCTTCGGTGCCTTTATTTATATGCTATTTTCTCAGTGAATTCATTAGTTAAAAAAGTGGGGACATGCCTGGGGATTTTAGACGTGTCAAAAACCTTACCAACTTTCAGCCCAAAGAGGTAATCATATGATTCAGAGCTGTGGCGCAAACATTTTGTAAAAAAACTTGAATTTTTGAAAAATCCTTTTTTAATCGCTTGTCCTGAAAAGAAGACTTGGGAGTTGACTCTACATACATACGATACTTCTGGGTACAAAATAGCTCTACTTAATGCAAAAAACCGCTTGTGATTTGGAGCTGTAAGTGCTGAGCTATGGCATTCTAGAAAAACACGTAAAAACGCAATTACCCCATTAAGTAAAAAACTTGGAGTAATAAATACAAAATAAAAAAAGTAAGTCTGTGGTAACCGGACCTGTTAACACTAATGTTGTCCTGTTTTAAGATTAACAAGTACGTGGCACACTGCTAGATTTTCAAAATGGTTGTTGCGTTTTCGCTGTTATGCGACATACGTTGTTGCGATTATTGCTGACGTAGAACTGCCGTCACGTTTCTTGCACAACGCAACAGCTACGTTTTTATGCTCCATTTCATCATAAAGAATGTTTGAAACCGAGGCTTGAGTCAAGCGGCTTTTGTGACGCCGATCAAAAGCTCCATGCATCATTATGACCCGGTTATTTACCATCATGCTATACTTAATGTAAAAATTCTATTGTAATTGTAAGTAACACGTAAGTTGCGGTAATAGATTCACTAAACTGGTATACAATGTTATTGTACTGTATGTAAACTGTAAGAAATGCTTATATACATAATGTAAATAAATTATTTAACTCACTTTGGTTGTCCTAATATTTGGTTCCATTAGCAAAACTTTAAAAGGAAATCTTTTAATTTACTTTTGGAAGAGCCTTTTGTAATTGTGAATGTCTCAATTCGTGAAAACTATATTCAGTTGACTGCTCCAAATAAGTTCAGCGCCTTAACTTGCTAATTTTAATCTCAGCTGTTGAAGTTTTTACTTTGTTTCTTAAGGGGGTAGTGTCGCGAAAGCAGTCGATTTTGCGCGACTGTAAAACTTGTTCAGTAAAATGTTAGAAATTGTTCTTCTATATTTTAAAAATCTACCAAAAGCCAAATTATTTTGCCAAGTTTCAGCAAAATTGGTGCAGCATATAGTTTGCAATAATGTCTCAAAGTCGGAAAAATGACGAAAAAAAAACCTATTCACATTCCATTTTTTAGTCACATTTATCAATTTTTCTGTTTAGTTTTTTTACACAGACTAATAGCACATATGTTGTAGTTTATGCACACAAAATTTAGTGCAGATTGCTGCAACGGCTGTGGAGTAATACTAGTTTGAACTGTGAAGGTGTACTTAAACTGTAAAATAGTAATAGCAATAATGATAAATTGTGGAAAATCTAGACGCTTATTTTCAAATCAGAAGAAAAACAAACCTTCAATTTTCTTTTTTCTTATTTGTCGCAAAAAATTGTGCGTCCACACATGATGTGTACTTCACAAGCTGGCCAATCTGATATCTGGCTTGATTTTTCGAACTTTTATGTCCCTATTGTGTGATGTCTGGCTTACTAATGACGATTGGTCCGAGATATTTGTCAATATTGATAGTGTGATGTCTGGCAGTAATTATTTGATACCATACAGCGTTGGACTAGCTTCTCATTGCATGTACTACTTCAAAACAAAAAGTTCTATTTTCACAGCCTATGAGCAAAACTGCTTTCGCGACACTACCCCCTTAAGCGACAACTTTGGTATAAATGCTGTAGCGCACGTAAGAAATTTACGGCTGAGCATTTTAAGCTAGTCAGATGAACCGATTTTGTGTTGTGTACCGAGTGTTAGTTTCTGGTACTTAGCTTAAGGTGGTAGTTGCGTTTTCGAGGTTTTTGTGATTTCTATGTAAACTGCGCCCACAAAGCTCAAGTTACAAATGAAGCCTGAGCTTGCATTTTTGGCAGATTACTGTAAAGGTCAAAATCCCCAGGCATGTCTCTCACTTTTCCGAAATTTAACCTGTGGACATTTTTAGAGGGCTTTTTTTACAAGAGAATATGTTGAATTTTCGGTGCGTTCGTTGATGAGCTAATTTCTCAGTAAATTGACTAGTCATTAAAAAAGTGGGGGATATGCCTGGGGATTTTAAACATGTCAAAAACCTTACCAACTTTCAGCCCCAACAGGTAATCGTATGATTCACAGTGGCGCAAACTTTTTGTAAAAAATCCTGATATTTTGGAAAAAACCTTTCTTTAGCCGCGTGTAGTGAAAAGAAAATCAAAGGTCAAGTTTCATGCATGGCATACATTTAGGCAAGATATTGTTCTACGTAATGCAAAAAACCGCTTGTGATTTGAATTTGTAAACGCTGAGCTAAGGCTTTCCAAAAAAACACCTAAAAACGCAAACACCCTCTTAAGATACAGGTGTTGCAGTTTATTGCGGGAATGAAGAGAATTTTAAAATTTATACCAATTGACTGAAGAATGCATTTTTTAGAAAATTCAAAACAGCCATTTTCATTAGGACTGTGAGTTCTGTTTCAATATGTCGCAGGCATAAGACAAACATTTTCGATTTTCGAGCAGCAATAAATTACTGAAGGTTTGCTTCATTCAATTTCAATAAAAATTTGTGCCTGTTCACAATTTCACAGTTGCACTGTTTTTCACAGGCCGACCTGTGAGAGCGCAGATTAGTAAAATTAATACGGTAATAAGCCTGTACGTAATACAGTAATAAGTTAGCCACAGTAAATTTAAATGACTACCACTAAAAGCGTTTAAATTCTAACAGCTAGCCAGCCAGCTATCTCGCAGCATGCTTATGCGCGTTTGCCGAAAAGCTGTCCACACAGTCACTGTGTGTGTCACTTGTGAAATTGTGACGTGCCTGTGGCCTGTGACAGGTATATATCTTTTTTAGCTTATTAAAGCATGATTCGCAGTCAGCTGTGACCTCCGGATATCAGCCCCGAAATTTGTGCCTGTGAGGTAGACTTCCACGGTAAAAAGTGTCCGGGGGACTACTTATTCGTGACACCGGAAAAGTTTCTGCAGTTTGACCTTGAGATTATCATTCTACACATACGTTTGTGCGTGTGTGCTTAGAATACAAGTTTTAAGGCAACATACGTAGATGTATATATATGTGTGTATTGTGTGTACGTATATATAATCTTGTTATCAAGGTTTTAAAATTTTAAAGTACATTAAAAATTGCTGGCAGGCATTGTTTTGATAATCTGTGCTAAAAACGATTTATAGTAAATTTGATTTACGACGGTCTAGTGCCAATTTTGGTGTTTTTTGAGTAAAGTAGCAGATTTTGTTCGTCTTAATTGCTATTAAAACATCTGTAGACTTCACTTCTATTTGTGAGGTCTAGGTGGAGTTTTCTTATTTTAATTTCAAGCAGACAATGTTCACCAAGTGTAAGTGTTTAGAGCTACTAGTGGCTGTAGTATGTTAATATTTACTTGATGGACTTATAGCAATCAGGGGCGTAGCCAGGGTTGTAATACCGGGGTGGAGTTTCTAGTCTCGCGGGGTTTATAGTGTCTCACATATTCACACTAGCATTTGCGGTCCCCGTCCCTCATTTTCTGGGACTCAATGTTTGACTTTTTTTTCCTCACTAAAAACCGCGTATATGTGTCAATAGGGCAAATTCAAGTTTCCTTTTTAGCTTACAGAACCACCCTCCGCTCGATTTCTGTGGATGTTCTGTATGAATCATATTCATATATGAGAATTCACGCAATTGCGCTTTGGGACAGGCCACAATTGCGCTTTTAGAGAGTTCACGCAATTGCGCTTTCTTTCAGACAATGCACGCAATTACGCTTTCTTTACGCAGTTAGCTTTCAGACAATTCACGCAATTACATACACTTTCTGTACGCAATTAGCTTTCAGACACTTTACGCAATTGCGCTTTGAGACAGTTCATGCAACTGCGCTACCAGACAGTTCACGCAATTGCGCTTCCAGACAGTTTACGCAATTACGCCTTCAGACAGTTTACGCAATTGCGCTTTCAGACAGTTTACACAATTGCGCTTTCAGATTTGACCAACCGAAAGGGCAGTGTCAGTCCGCGTGAGAAATCTCCGGTGGAAATGATGACGGAACCGCCCGGCGCCAGCCCACAACCTGAGCACCCGGTTCAGTTCGCTCCTTTTCAGTCGTTTGTGGAGGCCAGTTTTTGGTCCGAACTAACGCGACTGAAAATCAGCGAATACCGACTAGACGAGAGTCCACGCTCCATTTGGGGATACTATACAAATAGTAAGCAATTATTAAGTTTGTATTTTTATTATTATTACAAGTCTAGTGCGTCGGGTATGTTAGGAATCTATGTACGTGAAGCAAATACGCGGATCACAAAAAGGACAAAAAATGTGAGAAAATTTTTGATGAAGAAATGCCTTAGACCTATATGCAAGTATGTGATCGAAATGCAATACTTTCGTTATTCTAAACCCAAGTTAAAAATTTGAAAAAAACGACCCCCGGCTGGACTCGAACCAGCGACCAGAGGGGTGTGACTCCTCGATGCTAACCACTACACCACGGGGATTACGACAATGGTAAGTTAAAATCAGTTTAAGTTATTTTGTGTGTTTTATTTAACACTATGGACTGGTTCCAAAAATTAATTTAATTTCCATAAATAGAATTAAGCTCAGGAGTTAACCAAAAAATGATAAGCGGGTTATGAGCTTTCGTTTGGTATATTAGAAACTGGGTTTGGTACATTAAAAACTGGATTATTATATTTATCATTATGCTTAGGATAGTTTATATCCTATTAATTACTATTATTACAAGTCTAGTGCGTCTAGTTTAGACTAGTTCGGCCATGTCGTATTTATTTTAGCGAAGTTTGTTTTATGTGACATTATTTGAAAAATGAGTAAAAATTATTTAAATGTTTGCC
>JASANF010016797.1:0-22473 GCA_030248245.1 Trissonchulus sp. WLG1_4
TTCTGCGGTAACTTCTGATAATAGTTCACACCAAATTATAAATACTTTGTAAAGTCAGTTGCTCAGTCATTGTGTATTTTATCTTATCGTATCTTTGTAGGAAGTGTAACAAACGTAACATTGTTTTAAAATTTGATATGACATGTTAATTCACCACGTCAGTGAATTTTTATTACACTGTAAAATCACCGTATATAAACCAGCTGCACTTTCAAAAATTGCCATTATTCTCGCTGAAAGTTTCGAAAGACGGTCGCAGACTTACAATGCATTCGCCAACCTTGCCAACATTGCCGTTAAACCTTTTTTGGGGATATAGTATTGGTTTCACCCCATTGGGGACATACTGTTAGACCTCCTGTCAGAGACGTTTTAATTGTTTGTTTGTAGTTGTAAGTATGTGCGTTACATCCCTTTGGGGATTAGTTAACCTGTCAATCTGTTTGTTGTCCGCCTAACTCCTACGGGGAGTTTGTTTAGCTACTCATAAATATTAAACTACAACTTTACATGTTGCCTGTTCGCCTATAGGATTTAGCTTTCGTAGTGCTCCGTTACATTTGGCGAGGCTGCCAGGATTCGAACCTGGAATCTCCTAATGCTTTAAACATAACTGCACCTACGAGTACCCCCGATATGACACCCTACTTCTAGATGCCGTAGGGGAATTCGGAAATCACTGCCGGCGGATTATTGAATACTATCTGGCAAAGACGGAGCGCGTCCCCCGTTTCACTCAGATTTGCACTTCGCGTAATTTTGACCCAGTTAACGTTTTATTTACGTTAACCCAGGAGCTGAACGCCCGGCTGATTTCCGCCGGCAAAAGGTTCCCGTTAACTACAAATGGGGCCGCAATTTCCGCCAAGCCACAGCTGCGGCAGCTGTATCAAACCATTTGTGATTTCTATTCGATGGCATCAACCCCGGAGCAAATGGTGTTTTTGGTGAAAATCCTGCAGGGACTCTGGGATTACTGCCGTGACCAAAATGTGGCTAGCCGCAATGACACTTTGGCTACAATAATCCACCTGCTAGGAGGTGAAATGCCATCACCCAGCTACGTACGCCAGCAACCTCGAACAAACGCCGTACGGCGCGGACTAGGAATGTTGAAACTAACAAGCATTAATATCCGCAAACTGATGGCAGTTTTAAGATAAATGCTGGGCCGCGGGTCTTTCTCTTCAGCTGGCGAGACACTAACACGCTTGGCGCGACACAGTATTCTGGACAAACTAAGGACCGCTGATTTGACCTCAGTTGGGTACACCAAGGCCCTGCCGGGTTATAGAATTTATTACGGAATTCTGGAGGGCGGCAAAGTTATAATATTTGACTGGTAACTGCACCAATTGGCTCGTTAAAAACTGCTGCGGGTGGCCCTCGTATTTATGGCTATTACACAAATATTACTACACTTTCAGCCTTATATTTATATATACCAAAATCAAAACATTGGACTCGATTGAACTTGTACATTGTGAAAGAGCGGGTCGCTCTTTGAATAAGGGGGGGCGAATGTAACAAACGTAACATTGTTTTAAAATTTGATATGACACGTTAATTCACCTCGTCAGTTAATTTTTATTACACTGTGAAATCACCGTATATAAACCAGCTGCACTTTCAAAAATTGCCATGATTCTCGCTGAAAGTTTCGCAGACTTACAATGCATTCGCCAAATTTGCCAACATTGCCGTTAAACCTCTTTTGGGGATATAGTATTGGTTTCACCCCATTGGGGATATACTGTTAGACCTCCTGTGGGAGACGTTTTAATTGTTTGTTCGTAGTTGTAAGTATGTGCGTTACACCCCTTTGGGGATTAGTTAACCTGTCAATCTGTTCGTTGTCTGCCTAACCCCTATGAGGAGTTTGTTTTTCTACTCATAAATATTAAACTACAACTTCACGTGTTGCCTGTTCGCCTATAGGATTTAGCTTTCGTAGTGCTCCGTTACAGAACTATTAGTTGTTAAATTTAGTAATTAGTTTATTGAATCCCGTATGCTTAAAACATCAAATGTATTCGATAGAGTTTGCAACAATTGTGAATACCTAATACAATTTTTGTTTATTATTGCTCGTAAGTCATATCTTCAGTTCGTCAGTGTTTTTCTGTCAAATGCTCGTTTTTTAGCATTATTGGTGGACGGTTTGGTTAATTATTTTGGTTTTGTTTGGTTTTTAAATTTGTTGCGTCGTGACTGTAACGGTTTTGATTTGATATGGATCACGCCTCAGCTGCTAGCCGACCTAGTGAAAAAAGGTCTAATTTTTGCCTTTTGCAGGGATCTTTTTCATGACACCCAGGGGAAATGTTCAATTCCTGTCCTGGTCTTTTCTGAAAGAAGTATGGGGGCGAACCCCCCCCTTTTATTTGGTGTTGTTCGAGATTGTCGGACCGGGAATATACGATTGGGGGTTTCAACCCCCACAAGTACGCCGCTGAGTTGTTGTGATTTGGTTGTTAGGTTGCGGCTGATCCTTGAAAAACTTATGAGTTCATTTGAGTAAGGTTTCGGGTTATCTTGATAAAACCTAGGTGTGGTTGCTTGAGTGAGGATACGGGTGATACTTAGAAAATGTAGAAGCTTATGGTTCAGTAGGGTTGCGGGTGATCCTTAGAAAACCAGGGTACTTGTACAGCGAGCGTACCTGAGCAACGGCAAGGACGCAGTTGAATTAAGCGGGGGAAAGATGTAACGTAGCAGCAGTCATCGTAGAAGGCGGGTCTTGCAAATTGCAATAAAGGCCACGTAGTAAAAAGTAGTAAGAAGTTCTACTGGGGTTCTACTGTTTATGAAGTTCTACTGTTTATAAAGTTATAAAGTTATGTTCATAAAGTTAAAACTATTTAAGTTTAAGTTTCAAGTTTTAAGTTTAAGTTTATAAAGTTAAACTGTTTATAAAGTTATAAAGTTCTACTGTTTATAAAGGCAGTTAGAAAAGTTAGTCGCTGGCCAGAATGGTGTAGTGGTCTGCACCTCTGCCATACTGTGGACTATAGCAGACAGGCACAAGTTCGATTCCTGCCCTGGTCTTTTCTGATAAGGGAGTAGGGAGTGAACCCCCCACCGTTCACAGGCAGCCGTGGTAAGTTTGGGTGCAAACAAATCGAGTTGTTGATATATCGGCCTGAGGTCACACAAACTTAGATACGCACGTACTATGTACGTATGTACCTTGCCTTTAGTTATCCATGATTTTCACTAAAATTCGAAATTTGAAATGAAACTTAAATTTAATTGAAACATTGTCATTTTCACGAAATAAACTGAAACTGTTGACAAATAAATGCTTGCAACTCCAAAAAAATATATTGTTTCAAAACAACCCATTCTCTAATATATTTGGTCCACAATACACCACAAATACCAAAAAGGTGAGGTCAGTCTGACATCAGCTGTCAATCTTGTGAGGAATAAAATCACGAGAGGTCAGCAGTGCACACCCATCTGTTGAAGGCAAGTTTGCCCTCAGATTCACTGAAGGCGCTTTGAGCGCGATGTAGGTGAGCCCGATCATTAAAGTTGAAAACTACTTCAAGAGATGTTTCTTCTGACTTTGGCTGTACAGTTGCAGATTCACTAAAATTTACGTCACCAGACTAATCAGTGTGTTTGTTTAAAAGTCCATCCTCGTTTATCAGTTGCTATATCGTTTAATTGTAAAAATAGAATCATTTAATTGTAAATGACTAAGAAAATAAAAACCGACATTTATAAATAAAAAGTAAAATTTAAAGTGCAATTAAGTTTCTTCTGCGATGGTAATTAAAACAGGTTACTTTTGTTGTGCATGTGTTATTGATTCTATAAGGTATTCAATAGTTTTGACATCAAACTAAGCTGCATTTGCAGAAGTCCGATACCGTTTAGCCCCACCTACGGCTTAAAATCTAGCTGAAGGAAATGCTATGAGCTCGATGTGAGCAAAATTTGAGCAGCACAAATGAAGATAAAGTGCTCGAGGTGCATGCGTACAGTCTGATTGAAACAACAATTATTACGTCATAAAGTGCTCGCATGCTACGTCATAAAGTGATCGCATGCACTCCCAGCAAACCTATCTGCTTCTGATTTGTACTATAAATTTACAACCTCACAAAACTTGACAAATCCTTAGCTTTACATTAAATGTACCAAAACAAATTGATGGCATAATATAATATCGTCCGGCGAAAAAAACTGCAAATACATTACTAACACGTTACATACAAATGTTAAGCTTAGTCTAAAAGAATATGACTATTGTTATTGATTTCGAAAATTTTAGTCAATGAAGTGGGCACAGTAAAGTCTTTAAAGTTTAAGGTCTAAAGTCCGTAAAATGACTTGTACGATATGTTATTTTTCTTTTGGCGTCAAAATACGTCATTACCTAGCCATGCTCCACATTTCTGATACCTTCTACTAATGCTACCAAAAGTTTCTAAAATTGGACTAATTGTGTTGCGTTGGGTGTTCTGTGTGTATTCGCCAATCAAATGTTAATTATGGGGGATTTCAAACTAGCGCTCAACTGGAATTTTGTCGCCTGCTAGCCAAAATTAAGTGAAAACTATCAAAAGTAGCGCTTTTGTGCAGAAAGAAAGATAATGTGAAAATGACATGCGGTAAACAGACTAACTTCCGAAACTGTTTGAATTTTTTAGCATTGGTTGAAAGTTACTACTGATGATTTTTCCAAAAGCGATTTTGGCGAAAAAACTGTTACTGCTGCTTTTCTGAACGTGGGATTGAATAAAAAGTAAAAGAAAAAGTTTGTTCCAAAATTAAGTCCATAAATAATGAAGGCAATGTACAGTACTATGCCAAATCTATCAGTAACCAGAATTTTTTTCTCGAGTGTCATTTGAGCATAAATAGGAGCCGGAGTTGCAAAAATTACAAAGAATACAAAGCAATAAAACATCATTTTTGACCCACGAGCACGTTTCAGCAGTTCTTTTCTTGACGCTACTTGGTGCGTCAGTTTAATTTTCAGAAATATCAACACGTAACAACCGAGTATTATTAGGCAAGGCATAAACACAAACAATATATCCACAGAGTACTTCCACGTTGGAGAGTTCAAGTCGGGAGTGCACAGTCCGTAAGTGGGTATGACTGTAAAACGACCCCATTGATAAAAACCGCTGGTTATTATCAAAAATACTCCTACAAACAGCCAAACGAAAACCATCCAAAGAACAACGGCCTTTTTGGGATTAAATATGGTTTTGTAAGCGACTGGTGTAAAAACAGCCACAAATCTATTTATAGCAATCAAAGCTTGACCAACAGATGACGAAAATGTAAACGTGAACGTCACTATGCCTACATACCGACAGATATTGTTAATATATTTAATGTCAGTGTCATGCGTTGATTTTTCTGCAGCAAAAAATAATTCCGAAAGTCCAGCGCCAATTCCAAAAAACAAGCTTGCCAAACAATCGGAAACAGCAAGCAATAGAACTAAAACGTACGTTACTTGATTGCGAAGATTGGGAGTTTTAGCGATTACGTAAACAACACAGACGTTGCAGAGAACCAGGAGTAGGAATATGCCGATTGTTACAATGCCGCTCCAAAATGGTACTGGATGATTGGTTAACAAAGTGGAATTCATAAAAGAAGTTATATTATCAGAATTGTGTCACAAAAAACGTAGTTTCACAAACAGTTGCACCCGTTCACAATATTTGAAGTATTTTGTTGAATTTATTTGATATCGATTAAAAATATATTAATTTTAAATCCAACTGAAATTTTTTTAAACAAAACAGTGACAAACCACGCCGATCCAATTGAAATTGAAATGTCTACAAACACTCCAATGCTGGTTGCGTTATGTTTTCAGTAACAGTGGTGAGCTTTACTAAATTTTACCTTGCTGAGCAAAAATATTACACATTTGGTGTCTCAATATTGGCCTAGAGTTATCAGAACAACAGTTTCAATTAAACTTACTGTATGATTGCTAGAAGAGCACCTGGCTTAATTAAGGAGAGTTTAATTATTAATGTTGAAACTTACTTTAATCAAGGAGTCATTTGTTCAGTAATCATTACCAAGTGATGATGTCATTGAATTATGTCAAATGATGAGTGGTTTGCAAATTTATTAACATACTGACACTTGTGGTGTTATAAAAACGAAAATGTTGCTATGACAACTGATTGCCGAAGAAGTAAGGTCAGCATGTTATTAAACGATCTGATGCCTACAAAGCAAACCTAATAATATGTATGTAGCATAGCAGATCAATTGTAATATTTAACAGAAACTTGAAACATTTTCAGCTTCAAAAGACGTTATAAAAATGAAAATAGGAATGCTGCTCGTGCTAAAATTACTGCGATTAAAGGTATGCTTTTGTCAAAATTTTATCTCATCTTGTTTTGATGCACTTTTTAATGATTGTGTTTGCTACGGTTGTCCTGTAATCGAGAAGAAACAACTGCTAGAACATAAATGTGTAAATGTATTTTACAATTCTATCAGTTGTATAACTACATATATGACATAGTTGTTGTACATTCTACCAAAATATAATAGTTGTTGTACCCAAAACTAGTACAGAATCTGAAAAAATTTGGTGTTCAAAGAAAAATGTTAAATTGGTTCGAAAATTATTTAGTGGGCCGACAACAGTGTGTACCTGTTAACTCTATGATGTCTAATTAAATTAAATTATGGGGTTCAGAAAAGTAGTGTACTTAGACCCACGCTGTTTTTGCTATAAATGAATGATCTTGAATCCGTTCTAAATAAAATAAAAATTAAGCTGTATGCAAATGATGCTAAACTTTTCTTTTCATATTTGAATGCTAAACATTTAGATAAAGCGCAACTGACTTAACCCAAATAGACAATTGGGCAAATAAAATGCAGTTGAAATTAGCATTTGAAAAGTGCAATGGCCTTTATTTAGGGGCAAACAATACCACTACAGGCTATTATCTTGACAATCGTACGACTCCAGTATGCGAAAATAATCAGGACATTGGTGTGACGATATGCTCTACAGTTCAGGCCAGAAATAGTGTCCCTTCGTCTTCGCGAAGGCGAAGACGCGAAGGCCATTCGCGGATTCGCGAACATTAAATTAGCACGAAGGCAAGCTGTAAATATTTGCATGCTAGTGTGCCAAGGCCCAGTCTGGCTACATATGCGTGAAATACGTACGCTACGCGCATTTACGCTTATGTGCATAAGCAAGCTGACCCCTTGACCTGCGAAGGAATGTGCAAAGGAGGACGTTCATCACGACCGGGAAATATTCTCGAAGCCGCGAAGCAAAGATCTTCGCTTTCTCAAAAATAGGCTCCCCAGTTATGGCCGGGACTGTACTTTTAAATTTTCAGTTTCCTGTTCAGAAATGGCAAAGCTGTGTTTTAAAAGAGTAAAAACCTAGTTTTTACAGTTTTTTCTTGGAGTAATACTGTCGTAATTTTTATCGAAATTGTACATAACTTTTGTGAGATCGAAATTAAATGCATCTGAAATTTGGAACCCTTATCTAGTGCGTGACATTGAAATAATAGAGCGGGTACAACCGTTATTTACAAAACGTTTACCTGGCTTTCGACGACTTACTTAATTAAAGAGACTTAAAAAAATTGAAACTGCATTCTTTAGCTACACGACGGGAAAATTCGCGATCTGATCATGATCTATAAAATTTTAAATAGTTACGTGGATCTAGGTTACCATGATTTTTTAGAAATTTTGACTAACCGATGAACGCGTGGACGCACATTTAAGGGGGTAGTGTCGCAAAAGCAGTCGAATTTGCGCGACTATAAAACTTTTTCAGTAAAAGATAAGATAAAAGTTCTTTGTATATTCTAAAAATATGGGTTAAGGCCATAAATTTTTGCCAAGTTTCAGCAAAATTGATGCAGCATACAGTTAGCACTGAAGAAGTCGGAAAAATGACGTTTTGAAAACCTATTGACATTCGATAATTTCGTCACAATCATAAAACTTTTTGTTTACATTCTTTACACAGGCTAAAAGCACATATCCTCTAGTTTATGCACACAAAATTTAGTGCAAATTGCTTGAGTCGTTGCGGAGTAATGCCTGTTTAAACTGTGAAACTGTGCGTAAACTGTGAAGTACTTACAGCAATGACGATAAATTGTAAAAAATTTAGACGCCTATTTCAAAATCAAAAGAAAATCGAACCTTTATTTTTCATTTTTCTTATTTGTGGCAAAAAATTGTGCTTCAAATCATTATATGTATTACTTCACAAGCTGGCCAATCTGATATCTGGCTTGATTTTTCGAACTTTTATGTCCCTATTGTGTGATGTCTGGCTTACTAATTGGTCCAAAATATTTGTTGATACTGTTAGTATGGTGTCTGACAGTAATTACGTGACACCATACAGCGTTGGACTAGCTTCTAATTGAATGTACTATTTCAAAGCAGAAAGTTCTATTTTCACAACCTATGAGCAAAACTGCTTTCGTGACACTACCCCCCTTAAACTTGCTGTCAAGCGTAGTAGACTAGAATTAAGACAAATTTTTTGTGTCTTAGTGTCGTCAATACATGCAACTCATCGCCAGAAGTGGTTCTTACATTTCTGAATCTATGTAGCTATATTTAGAAAGCGCCTTACTGCTCATTTTAATAATTAAGCTGCTGAGGTCAAGTATTAGCAGCCGTACACTCGGTGCAACTTGAGCCTCCACCTTGAGTCGTTGTTTTTCTTTTGTTAATTCTTGTTGCTTATTTTTGTTATTCTTCATGTTTTGTTTTTGATTTAATAATATTATAATGATGTTGGCTGGTGAAATAATAAATGAAATGAAATTCTTTTGTTGTGCTTTATACGGAAGTATCAAGTCAAATTTTGTGTTGTTTTTTAGCTAGTACCGCTAACCGTCACCAACACAACCGTTGACGCTTTCTGTTCCGTCGCTGTTTTTCAGCCTTTGTCAGATTTCGGCTTCTTCGACTGTTTATTATGTTTTTACACGTTTTCAATGTAAAGCAGTTTTTAATTCTGGTAGGCTACAAACCACAAACACAAACACGTTTACGAAAGGTCTGGTTAAGGTGCGGCTCGCCAGCCACCGCTGCACCGCTTAGCAACAAATCAGTGCCTTTGCCATATATACTGTACGACTAACCCCACGCCTACGCTCCAGAAGGCGTTATTACATCACAGCAGTGGCTTTCCAAGCTTTACACCTCAGCCAGCAACGCCAGCTCAGCCCTACCACAAACAATATATCATCCGCGTGGCATTTTTTAGTACAGAAGTGATATCGTCAATTGATCCATTATCCATATGCTACAGGAAAGTGTTCTTTACAAACAAATTCGTTAATGCTGTCTTCCTACTGAATTGAGAAGTGATACATACATATGTAGATCATCCTGAATTCTGGAGAATTATTTTAGAAACTAAACCCACTAAATGATTTTGGAGAAAGTTATGGACCTAGGTTCTGTGAATGGACCTACAATGTATGTGACTCAAGAAAATGCTTTAAAAATTGAGTTTGTAATTGTTTCTGGTTTTAGTTTTGCAGTTCTAAGGTTTTATATTCGATGTTTTTGTATACCAGTAAAACCTATCCAAAACCTTGCAAAAAGCCTCTGATCAAACAATTATGTAGTAAAAATATGAAGACATTTGGCTTCCACTAGTTAGAAGTTACAGCTACGCTTTAATTTCAGTTGAACTAAATTGAACGAAAACGAAATGAAAACGAAAACGAAAGCGAAAACGAAAACGAAATGCACGAAACTCAAATAACATAATTTCTATAGCGACCCAAAAGTTGTAAGCCGCTCTCATTCTCAGCTGAGCAGATAAATATACTAAATTTGACCGCCTCAGCTGCCAAATTACACAACGAGCGAAAACGAAAATGAAGCAAAGAGCGAAAACGAAACGAAATTGAACGAAAACAAAAACGAAAGCGAAAACGAAAACGAAATTTTTATCAACTGAAATTAAAGCGTACATAGCTGTACATACATACAAATTGCAGCAAATTCACATTAATATATGCGTACACGCTTCTGTTCTCCAATAGACCAATTGTGGATGAACAATTAAAAATTTTAGGCGACACAGAACAAATTTCGAATAACATAAACCCTTCTCTTTGGGTCTTATCCAAAATTGGATTTATCGGATTAGATTTAACTTTATTTCGTCAATAACGCAGCGTCAGTTATACGTAATTTATTGAATCTTGGCACACATAGAGGTGCTGTATGTGATCCATGTATGGCAAAATTTCAGCCGGCTATTTTTATTTTGTGCGAAGCTAATTTAAATCTAATCCGTTAAATCCAATTTAAGATAAGTGGATCTCTGGTATGTTTATTGTGCTTCGATTAATATTCGCAAAAAACACTACTCCGTAAAAACCAGTATTCTAATTATTATGGAGTTAGGTAATAACTCTGTTTCAATAACCTCATCACGACCGGATGATAGCAGTCGAAACCAGATTAACAGCCGACGCAATCATAAAATATATATAGAAATTATAAAATTGCTATAAAATATTAACAAATTTATCTGCTTTAATTTCATTTTAAGCATTTGTTTCGTACATTACGACAACTAGAATAAACCAGTGTTGTATTCAATTTACATAGAATTAGTCATATAATATTAATAATGATTTGTGCGTGGTTATAACGATCCCCTTTTTTGAAAAAAATTTAATAAAACCAGTTGTATTTTAAAAAGCTAGGTCATTGTTCGTTTCAGCTCATTATTGCTAGCTTGCTGGTGCGGTTATTGCATAGTTTTGAGTACCTGTCAATCGGAGCTTTTAGAATACAGTAAGCGTCTACATTATTTGCTGCTACATAGTAGGGTTATATACTTCAGTTTTTGCATTATCGCACCCTTTACCTGCATTTGAGCCGAAATCTACCGTGAATCTGAACCATGCTTTTGTACTCGATTTACTGACGTCATTAAACGTCTGTGATGCAGTCTAAACTCAGTCTAACCGTCATACTTTGTCTGATTTGCGTGCTTTTCAGCCTGATCGTCATGATTTCTCTGGGCCTGTTTTTCCTGCTAAGCAGTCTGTCGGTGATCCAAGGCTTTGGTCTGGGTCGCACACAACACGTTGAAGTGACCGGAAGATTGGTGTGCAACCCGGATAAAAAACAAGTGGCTGACGTTTTGATCAAATTGGTGGATGTCGACCGACGTGAGTAGAAAGTTTATGACTGTTGAGCTTTTCAGTATTTTTCAAGTTTAAGACTATATGGAGCTAATTGAAGGTTACTAATCGAAATTATAAAAACTTTTTTAATACATGTACATATGTACATTTGTACACACCCTGCCAGAAATTGTGTTCCTGCGTCTTTGCGAAGCGAAGATGTGAAGTCTCTTTGCGAATTGGAGAAAACTTATTTATCGCAAAGGCAAGGCTACATATTTTTACGCGGGGCCATATTCAGAATCCTACGTTAATCTGGGTAGGTCAGGGTAGGTACCTCGATCTTGAACGAGCAATTCCGTTTGCTCTCTTCAAACTCAGCAATTTAAACGTGCCGTGGTGGACTCGAACCCCCATACTTACGCTCATAAAGCATTCGCTTTACCTGCTGAGCGAACCGGCACCTGTTAGAATCAACGAAACAACGGAGCTAATCAGCAAATGTTGTGGATTTAGCACAGTCAAAAAATTACAATTATTTTTTCTAATTTGAAAACAGTTCAAGTTAAATTTTGTTTGGTTGTTAATAAACATTTTTAACATTAAACATTTAATAACATTTTTAACATTAAACATTTTTATTCACAACCTATTAAGCAATAAACATCGAAACTATTATTGGCTGTTGTCATGTTTAACTTTTAGTACAGCTTCTGTCAAGGCTCGTTGGTGCAAGGTGTCAAGGCTGTCAGTGCAATGATTCTCGCTTCGGGTGTGAGATATCCCTGGTTCAAATACAGGACGAGCCTAAATTTTTTCTGAAGCTCAATTTTTTTCTAAAACGCAATTTTTCTGAAACTTAGTTATGTTTTAGTTTTTATACTTTTAATTCACTAGTGGACTCCTATTTTCTACAAGGGCTTAAAGTGGTATCTGAAAAGTCCTTCTTGAGTTTATTTATTACAAAAACATGTTCATGCTTAGGTCTTTTTTCAAGAAACGGCTGCGTTTAATATTTCACGTGGAATATTGACACTCATGCTCATAATGTAACCACTACTCACTCAGCAGAAGAGCTTGTTTGATATTGATATTTTGTAAACAAGACTTTTTTTATAATAAAAATACATTTTCTAATTTGTGAATAATCTTAAAAATTGTCGCCTACCCGCCCCGCAACCTGACGCCCTTTTGGCGCAATACCGTACCCCTGAAAAGGGGCCGACACACATTTGCGTGGGGTCAAAACGATACCCCGAAACTGGACACTAAAAAAAACCTGAAGTTTGGGCCTTTTCTAACAAAAGATGAAAACCTAGGGGTGGTTAGTCAGTTTGGAAAAGTGTGAGCCAGGAGTCGGCTGATTGTGTTACCTTGTGAAAGTGTGGGCGCGTTAGCCGTGAAACCAGTAAAGTTTTGTTGAAATTGGACTTGTGTATTTTCTGCGTCGTGAGTAGACGACTGAGGTTCAAAGCGGAGCAGCTGACTGTCAAGGAGATTATAGCGTGGAATACGGACACTCTCCTAGTTGGAGACCCACCCACTAGTAAGTGTTATCAAAACCCACCAATGACACTTTGATTACATCTAGGCACTTCTGTAACTGAAAGGGAGTCGAACCAAACCCCTCATAATAAAATTGTTTAACCTCAATTTTCGAAAAGTCAAAAACTCACGGCCGTAAATTTTGATTGAATTTACATGGCATCCCTGGCTGTTGAACCCAATTTTTGGACCTTTTCACCTTAAAAATTTGGGAGTAGAATACGTACTTGTGTTAACTATAAGTGATTTTAAACATACATGATATGACTAGCTTGTATTTGTACGTATTTAATGTTGAACCATCTCAAGCATTCAGTCATGCTTTTGAACTATTGAACCCCAATTCTTGAAACCTATGACTTTTCAATTTTTTTTAAATTCTTGAACAGTTATTATGGCAGAATCTGAAGACACTGAAAACCCCCGTGACATTAGGCATTTGCATCTACTGTTGCAAAGGCAAGAAACTTTAATACGTGAACAAGAAAGGCGTATTACTGACCTATTAGAGTATGCATCTACAAACCGACCGTCTACAGACCTGACCATTTCAAAACTGAATCCTAGACAACCCGAACTATTTCGTGGCAGAGTTACTGAAGACTTTCCTCAATGGCTCGAAATTTTCGAACTTTTAGCTGACAGTCAAAACTGGACTGACGACCAAAAATGCAAAATTCTACCAACTTATTTACGCGAATTTGCTCTCGAACAGTACAAAGATATCCCCACAGAGTCAAAACATAACTACCAACTTTTGAAACAGTCACTTTTAAACTCACTTTTACCTGCTGAAAACCAACGAATTACCAGTTTAGTGTTACGGGCACGGGTTAAAACCCCAAAAGAAAGTTTGTCTGACTATGAGCAGGACATAAAAAGACTTTCAAGATCAGCATTTGGACACCTTAACCCTGAACTGCAAGATCATTTTGCCAAAGAGGCATTTATAACAGGCCTACCTCCACATTTAAAAGAATATGTTTTGGATAAAGATCCTCAAACACTGCAAAACGCTTTTCATTTAGCACAAAAAAAGGAAGCTCAGAGCAGCCTTTTGTCAACCAAAACTGATTCTAACGAAACCACAAAAACTACTGAAACAATTTCAGCAACTCTGTCAAAAATTGAAAGGACACTCTCTAATTTTCAATTAGCAGATAAACCGAAATCTAAACCTGATAACTCAATAGAAACTCTAACGAAAGCCTTTCAGGCTGCTATCTCAACAACTAAACCTGAATTTTACAACACTGAGCATAGATATCGTTCTAGAGAACGGGAATACCCACGCTCTCGTTTCTCGCACTCTCCTAACCACTCTTTTAACTCTTACTATGAACACCGTACTTTCAGCCCATCTCATAGAAAAGCTAACAAATTTGTACGATTTGAATGGGCTAAAAATGGAGAACCCATTTGCGCATTTTGTGAACGCAAGGGTCACATTCGTAGCAATTGTCTAAATTACAGGCAATACAAAGAAAGACGGTCCAATTCTAGGGACAGGCAAAACTATTCACGCTGGCACAACGACTCACTAAGTAGTGAGCAAAATCGGTCACCTTACTATAAATCTCATCAGTCCAAATCACCTACACCTGACCGCAAAAGTTACAGGCACCATTCAAACTCTCCATTTCGGCAACAGCCGCAAAAATCTCGATCTCACAGTCGGGACAAGACATTATACGGTAGTTCGCGCTACCAAAACCACTCAACTGAAAGACATGACCTAAATTGCCTAGAAGCAGTGTATACCAATACGGAACAAGACAATAACTGTCCAAACTTAACTGACATAACAAATCTTGAAAATGACATTCTTTTAACAATGAACCAGCTACCTAACTGTGAAGGCCTATTTCATAATATGATCACACATGACAAACGACTCAAATACACTGAGGAACTATACCAACCAACACTAACTGAACTACCATTTTTTGACGCAGAAATAGAAACCGTAGATCCTAATGAACTCATAGATGAAACTGACAGTAATTCTACAATTAATACAACCATTTCGCTAACTCCTACATCCTCATGTGAGGATATAAACTCAAGTTTTGAATTTCATACTGAATCAGAAACTGAATGTGAACAATATCACCATAAACCCTTCAAAACTTCACTTTATGACGCGAAAACTGCAGACAAGAGCAAAAGTAAACACAAACTAATGAGCCCGACTAGTTTCCATCTTCTGAAAAATATAATGGGCATATGGTCACTTTTATTAATCCTCCTAGTAGCAAGTCTGGTTTGTTGTTTGCCACGAGCAGAGGCAACCAACAGTTATCATATTTGCACACAACACGGCTTTGGGCACCCTGTAGCTGTCCCGGATTATTTTACTTGCAAAACACCCGAACCGGCACGTGTTATTGAAAGAAGAGTGCAACTGTGGTTGCCAAGAACCAACCCAATAAAAACTAAAGCCGTATCTTGTCAAATTCGTGAACACAAAATTTGCACAAACACTGGATTTTTTGGATCCAGAGGAATTGTAGCAACTGCAAATGTTCCGAAAAGTGTAAGCGTTGCCTTGTGCCGCAATGCCTTTAAAACCAAAGTATGGAACAACAAACCACTAGTTCAAATTTCCCCCAACATCTGGTCAACAAATCAATCTCTGACACCCGAATATACGTGGTGTTGCCACGATAAATGCACAACAACTGAAAACTTTATTATTAACACGGGAGAAATAGCCACACTAGACGGTGAAAATGCTATTACAAATCTAGGGACTATATCCCATTACACCCCACAAACTAACTTTACTATTAATAAAGATAAAACTATTGTTTGGAACAACACTGAACTCTACATTATATGTCCATTTGAACCTGATAGATTTTACGATGCTCAGTTGAGCAATGGGCATATTGTAATAGACACCATACAAGGTGCTTTTACAATTTCACATCCTATTACTCATACTTGCCTTCCTCCAGCTACTTACATTACTGAACAAGGAATCGCATTGCGAATACCGGGAACTGTATTCGATGACGTAAAAAGAACATCAAAACCAACTCAAATACTAAGCGAAACTGTCAGATATCTCAACAGCACAGTTGATCCTGTAAACGCAAAACTGAACTATCTCTTATATAAAATTGAACAAAATGACATATATAATTTTCGTCAAATTTGGCTGGAAATATGTCACATAGCGCACCGACAACTTCAATTAATACAGCAACTCTTAAGATTAGACCCATCACTTGGCGCTCGTGTTCTGCTGAACCGTACAGACATCAGTGCAAAATTTACCGGTGAAGCTCTTTCCGTCTGGCCTTGCGTTTCTGTCAAACCAGACCAAATTTTTTGGAACCGTACATATAATAACACATGCTATGAACTCACTCCAGTACTTTACAATAAAACACTACTATTCATAGCACCTGGAAGTAAAGATTTAATACAAACTGCAGCAGTTGTCTCATGTTTGGACATTCAACAAGGTCTATATTTAAGCAACATATGGCAATCACCGGAAGGACCAGTCCATGTCAGTAAAGTACCAACCGAACTGGCGTGGCAAGGAAAATGGGCACCTTTTACTTTTTCCACCGGTCCAATCCATCATAAACCAGACACTGTCAAATTACAAATTGAAATGATGCAAGAATATATGGCCAAAACTACACAAATAGAACAACAAATAAAAATCTTGACTGCATATGCAGCTAAATTTTCGACAGACCCTTCTGTAATTGAAAACATGATAGTTGGAGCTAGTAAAGGGTTAACAAAAATAATTGAAACTAGTTCCAAATGGGCACTAAATCTTGGCATCAACCGAGTTACACCAGGCATAGCGTATTTTGATCTGCTACTTAAAGGATCAGTACAACTATTTGTCAACATCATAGTGCTTTCATTCTTTCTAGCAACAATACTCATATTTGTATATAAGATTATAGTCGCGTGTAAACAGTGTAACTCAATACGGAAGCAGAACACCAAGGCTATCACAGCTGTTGAACCAACCTACCGACATAAAACAAGGCGCCGCAATGCACAAAATCTTCAAAATTACGACCATTTTGAAGAAATCGTCGCAGGCGTTATCAGTGAACCTCAATGGGTAAAATTCATGGATGAACCTGATCCACTAGCCGAATACACAGAAAAATACTTAAAAACAGTCAATAATAAATCAACAAATAATAAAATGCTAAAACCTCTAAAACAAAAATCAATAAACTCAGCGCAAAGTAATAATGATGAACCAAAATTTCAATCGATCATACCGGCTAAAGTGAATGGAATCCTACGACAAGCACTGTTTGACACTGGCGCGACAATTACGCTAGTAGCAAAACGATGCCTGCCAGACTTGGATAAATTAGTACCTCCCCAAATTTCGGCTCTATCTATAACTGGGCACACTATAACTCTTCTAGGAGCTATATTAGCAACATTAACGATTGGCACACAAACTATAACCCACATGGTCCATGTCACAAATTATATGCCTCATGACTGCATTATTGGCACAGACGTAATGCCAAAGTATGGACCAATACTGATTGATTTTCATAAAAGAATCTTGACAATACACGGTGAATCTATTTTATTCGGACCACCGGTTCAAAAATGTCCACTGCGAAAACTAGAACGTCACCACACAACGGTGCATATTATTAGAAATATAGTTGTGCCTCCAAGAGTAGAATTGAACATATGTTGCAGTCTCAGTCGTTGTATTAAATCAGATGTAGTTTTTGAACCTGACACCAAATTCATTGACAACTTTCACATATATCCAGCCAGAGCACTAGTCAACGGCTCCTACGGATACATAATAACCAGACTTGTCAACCCAACAAATGCGCCAATTCACGTGCGCAGTGGCACGCAAATTGGACATATGCACGCACTAATGCAAAACTATCCTATACTAGTACTTGATACTAATGGACATTGCCCAAAACCATCAAGTCAAAAGTTTAAAATTGACTTAAATTCTACTAAAACTACACTGAACAATGAACAAAGAATTGAATTACAAAAACTACTGAATACCTACAACGATATATTTGCTAATAATGAGTTTGACATGGGAAAATTTAATGGCCCACCACTTGACCATACTATAGACACTGCAGGTGCACCACCTATAAAACAAAGACCCTATAGAGTACCTATAGCGCAAAGGAACTCCTTACAAAAACACATAGAGCAAATGTCAAATAATGGCATAATAAGACCCAGCACATCACCGTGGGCATCGCCTCTTATAATCGTTAAAAAGAAAGACGGAACAGACAGATTTTGTGTAGATTTTCGAAAACTTAATGCGGTCACTAAGAAAAACTGCTGGCCACTGCCAAGATGTGACGAAATTTTAGACTCACTTGGCAAAGCTCAATATTTCTCATCACTTGACTGCTGTAGCGGCTATTGGCAAATACCACTACATGAAAATGATAAACCAAAAACAGCTTTTACATCATTCGCTGGTCTATGGGAATTTGAGGTCCTACCTTTTGGACTTTGTAACGCACCAGCCACTTTTCAAAGAACCATGGAGTTCGTTTTAACTGGACTAAACTGGAAAATATGTCTTTGTTACATAGATGATATTATCGTCTTCTCATCTAGTTTTGAACAACATCTTAGAGACTTAGCGTCAGTCTTTGAAAGATTTCGTACTCACAACTTGAAACTAAAACCCCAGAAATGTTCATTTTGTCGTGAAACGATACCGTTTCTTGGACATGTTATTTCGAAAAACGGACTAACTGTAGATCCTTCTAAAACTGAAATCGTGAAAACATACCCAGCTCCAAAAACAATAACTGAGCTACGACGCTTTTTAGGTTTTGCGTCATATTACCGCCGTTTTATCCAAAACTTTGCTAAAATTGCAACCCCGTTGTCAAAACTACTACGCAAAGATACAATTTATAACTGGACAAACAACTGCCAAAATGCATTTGACATTTTAAAAACAAAACTAACAACCGCTCCCATACTTGCATATCCAAATTTTCAATTGCCATTTATTTTAACAACAGATGCAAGTGGTCAAGCGGTTGGAGCTATACTTAGCCAAGTGCAAAACGAAAAAGAACGAGTCATTGCATATGCAAGTAGAACCTTGAACAAACACGAACAACGCTACCCTTCGGTTGAGCAAGAAGCGTTGGCCGTAGTTTGGGCAGTGAACTACTACCGATGCTACCTGTATGGTAACCATTTCACAGTGTATACAGACTGCTCTTGTTTAAAATGGCTCTTTCGGGCACCCACACCTTCAAACAGGCTGGCAAGATGGGCACTTTTACTACAAGAATATAACATGGAAGTAAAACACAAACCAGGAAAAAGTAACTCAAACGCTGACGCACTTAGTCGGTTGCCGTCAGCAACTGTCAACACAATTGACACAGAAACGCCATTTGACATGGCACAACACCAACAAAATGATCCATTTTTTGGTCCAATCTATAAATATTTACTGACAGGTAAACTGCCTAACGACCCCCATACTGCCCACACAATTAAAACCTTATCCACGGCATATCGACTGTTAGATATGCTATATTACTATGACATTAAACACGATAAACTGCGGGTAGTTATACCTTCCTCGCTACGAGAAACTTTGCTAGAAGAATTTCACGACTCTATTCTTACCGGAGGTCATTTTGGCTTCGACAAAACCTATCAAAAACTATGCCGACGCTACTACTGGCCTACGATGCGGCGTGACACAAAACAGTATTGCAAAGCATGCATATTGTGTGCCAAAAAGAAAGCCCCCATTCCACAAAATAAAGCCCCACTCACACCTATGCAAATTGAGCCAAAACCATTTGCTCAAGTTTGTATAGATATTGCGGGACCACTCCCTATTACAGAATTTGGAAATACCTACATATTAGTTTTTGTAGACTATTTCACCAAATGGTGTGAAGCATTTCCAATTTCTGATACATCAAGCAAAAATATTGCTAAACTTTTTGTCAATGAGATAGTTGCTAGATACTCTGCCCCTCGGGCTTTATTATCTGATTGTGCCGCGAATCTCACTTCTGAACTAATCCAAAACATTTGCAGACTAGTAAATACAAGTAAAATACAGAGTGCACCTTACCGGCCTCAGACTCTGGGTCAAGTTGAACGGCAAAACCGTGTCCTAAAGACAATGTTATCCATTTACTGCCAAGAAAACCAAAGCACATGGGACACCAATTTGCCTCTTCTCTTATTGGCTTATCGCACAGCTACACACGAATCCACAAAGGAATCTCCATTCTTTTTATTGTATGGCAGAGACCCATACACACCACTTGACCGCTCAATTCTAAAAACAATGACTACTTACACTGACTATAACGACTACGGTAGAACTCTGGTCAGAACCCTTCAAAGCGCATGGCGCATAGCTGAACAGTGCATTTTAAAAGCTCAGGAACGACAAAAATTGCACTATGATAAAACAACACACATGCCTATTTATGACATAGGTGATAAAGTATACGTGTTTACCCCAACAACCCAAAAAGGTGCAGCCCCCAAGCTCACATCTTACTGGAAGGGACCATACAGAATTGTTCAAATTGAAGGCAAAAACCTAACTTTACAATCTATCCAAGATCCCAAAAAGCAACCTATCAAACGACATGTGGATCATGTCAAACCCTGTTATGAATTATATGTACCCCAATTAATGAACCAGGAAAATACAGCTATCAAAGACAGTAACACTAATTTAGCAAATCAACCTGCTCGTTATAATACACGATCAAAAAAAAAAAAGAACGAACCTTTGACATCCATTTGACTGACCAACTGTAGTCAAACTATCTCTCCATAAATCAGCAGTAGAACAAATCGCAAAATAAACCACACGACCACTACGAAAGTAGTTATTAGTCACATGACACGCCTTTCTTCTTCAATTTATCAACCCTTCACTTGAAATTATCAAGTTTATAAACCACGCCATTCTGCCATAATAACTACGAAAAATAGTAATCATACTAAAAGTAGAACGACTACAACTGGGAAATATAGTTTAAAAAAAAAATCAGGAGACAAATACGTACGTAATAATCGTTACAATATTTGAACAAATTTTCTTTTTTTAGAAAACGGCCATGCCTCGGTCACGGTATACGACACCAACCAGCGACACTGCGGCTGAACCGCATAACGAAGAGCCTGCTCGATCAAAACAGGGACGACGACACAGTGTCCCGACGGACAAATCCACTAATGATCAACCATACGAGGTAATGGACACTAATGAACCCAATGCCGAACCTGCGAGGCAGAGTCATTCGAGCTCTGAATCGCGGAGCAGACATTCAAGTCGCCGACAAAGTGATACTGACAACTCTGAACAGTCAATTTCTTCCAACGAACCTTCTGACTTTGCCAATATAATTTATATTGGCGGGCCAAAGCATGCACTGTCAACCTATTTCTTCATACCTCAAAAACTGCCTATTGGGGATCTACAGTTCAAAAACATCAAGCAATTGATTGAATATGTGCATTTCATACAACTGGACAAACCTGAACTGGCACAACAAGTGTATGAAATCGAACCAACTTCTGAACACATTAAGAAGGTGCTGGACGAAGCCCAAAAACACTACCTCCCAATCAATGGTCCTTGGGTGTTTGCTAGGGACAATGTTTTCATCGCTGCTTACTACCTTGCAGCACTGATGTCCCCGCTGATCAAGCGGTTGCTAAGTCAGACAGACACAGCCTATGTCCTTTTGGGCACACACCCCTTCTGGACATGCGGCTTAACCAGAAGACCGTCCACACCAACCCTGAACTTTCCAGGGTATGATCTCCATGGGCGCCTCCTGGCCAGCGTCCAGCGAAAACTGAAAAACCACGAGATGCCACCAATTGACTTATACGATTGGTGTGAAAAACAAATGATTAGTGGACCAGAAAACACCATCTTACTAATTGGCGACAATGACGTCAAAAATATCCGAACCCTGGAGTCAGGCCACGTCATCTGTGAAGCCAACGCCCGTATGAACCACGTCTCCGTCCTCCTGAAACGTGTGAACCCGTCCTCGTTCCACTATATCATCATTGCTATTAGCAATAATGATATGCAAATTGACCCTCGTCGCTGGGAAGATGGCGCTAATAACGCCATGTCGGCGTTGAACCAGCTGAACGTCCCTGTCTTCTGGGTGGGGCCGTTCAAACATCGGGGCACGAAGCCATCAGAAGAAACAATTGAAAAATTCCACACTTTCCTAAGCAAAAAGTGCACAGAGTTTGGGATTCATTTCATATCCATGGAGAACTTTCCGCATGAATCCCAGCTTGCAAAAGGAAACTTCTATGAGAAGCCCCCAAATCCTGAACAGCTGACTTCCGCGGCTCAACTGCACTGGTATGACCATATCAGTGGGTATGAACCAAAATTCCGATGCGTGCACCCATATATGAGCGATCAACCATATGCACAACCTCGTGCCATGTACACTGGTCAGAAACCAACCAATGATACACCAACTCATGAAAATCAACCTACAAGCTCGAAAACAAAAAGACTGGATTACAACACAAAGGGCACAAGTGAAAGTAAATCTACAGCATCCAAAACAAAAGCCCAAAACCCACCATCTGAAACTGAACAACCTAAACGGCTCAAGTCAGTCGTAGCTATACCTGAACCGACGCCTAATCGGCCAGCAATCCGTCACTACTTCCCAGCCACTGCAGCCCGGCCCCCCACCAGGCTTTTCAACCCAGCAGTCGCACCAACAAT
>JASANF010016798.1:0-2500 GCA_030248245.1 Trissonchulus sp. WLG1_4
GAAAGGCTCTAAGATTCTAGTGCACAGTAGAAAATGGTCTGAGGACAACACAAGGTCTAAGATATTATTGCCCCGAGTGGGTTCATCTATCATATTTACCATACCAAATGAGCTAATATAATGCAAAAAATTATTTGCCATTTGATCACCGAAATTCGTGGCCTCTGGCCAAGCAATATTAGAAAAATTGAAATCGCCTACCAGTATTAAATGCCAGGGTATGCAACATACATTATTCAGCTGACGCAATCATTCTTGGTTTGCATCCTGAGTTGAGCTTGGCGATCGATAAACACAGCCGAGTCGAAACTTGGTAGAATTTAGGGATATATCAATAAAAAACAGTTTCAATGCAGTTTCCAATAGAATTCGAAAAAACTTAACTGGAAAAATATTTTTTATGAACCATAATCAATACTCCTCCATGCCGTCCATTTGCACGGTCGCAGCGATAAATATGGTAGTTTGTTGAAAATAAAGTGTCTGGGTAGCTGCTATTTAACCAAGTTTCTGACAAACAAAACACATCTACACTTTCCAACAAACACATGAATTGCAATTCATCAAACTTGTTGGTGAGACACTGACAGTTAAAATAATTAAGAAGAAAGGGGAGGCGGTTCGATTTTTTTGTAAAATCGACCTTGTTATAACCAGCCAAGTTTACATGTTTGGCACATTATGCTGCTTTACAGTACGCTGCACAATACGGCCCTTGTTGATAACCAAATCCTCGCCATTTTGGCGACGTCGATGCAGCTCCTGACGTAGCTCTCGGTCAGCCTGCCTCTGAGCGAAGGTCAGATCCGGCCGCGCCCAAGGCAGGGGACCACCCCCACACGCAGTTTCAGTCACGCCCCGAAACCCCTGCAGAAAAACAGACCTGTCCGCAGGGTTTCGGAACCCGACTTTCAAAATGCGGGGGCGTGTTCCCCCACCCCTGGGCCCATCCCGGAACACCCACTCGATAGCAGCCTCACCAAGACCTATATAGTTGGGCGCCAAAACTGCGTACAACTACCAAATCATTACCATTTTCAGGTAAGTTCATGATGACGAGGTTCAGTTTTTTTTCATTCAATTCAACCAGTTCCTGGACTGCCACAATTGATTGCTGTATGTCGTGTTTAAAAGATTTCTCCAGGTTATCAATTCGCGAGTTCAGTAGTTCAATTTTCTGGGTCAATTGCGGCGTTGTTGGTGGGATTTCGTTGACTTCGGGTGGTTGTGCATTTGCTAGTTTTTTCTCCAATTTTGTTTAGCGGGACGCAAACGAGACGCAGTGATTTTTTTAGAGTTCTGACTAAAACGTATGAAGGCCATGAACAGGGGCTTCTCGCCGAGTCATAATAAAAAATTTCCAGTACGTCTCCAATTGACCAAATTTGACCTTAAAATCTTAAAATTTTCCAATTTTCGTCAGGAGGCTGTCGTCCCCACACTCATGCAATTTTGAGGCATTGTCACAGTTTAACACGGGGGGGTCTGGATTTTCGATTTTCTGTTTGGTACAAGGGCAAGCAAAATTAGAGCCTCGGTACAAGGCAAGAAAAATTTCTACAAAATTTGCTGTTAAATATGGGCATTTCGATGAAAAATATGGGCATTTCTATCAAATTTAGGGTTAACCGATTTTTTGCCAAATTTTCAAAAAATTTTCACGCTAAAAATAGTTTGGCAAAAAATTTTTAAAAATTTGTTAATTTGTCTTTAAAACACGGCCATTTTAAGGGGGCGAGGGAGGCGGTAAAGGGGCTGTGCGAGAAGAGGCTGGCCCCCAGAAGCTGGACCTTTTTTTGGAATTTCGAAATAAAATTTCCATTGAAAAAGAAACTCTAAGCAACACTTCTGTAAAAATTGGAGGGAAATGGGGGCGGTAGCCCCCAGAGGCTGGACCTTTTTTGGAGTTTTGAAATAAAATTTCCATTGAAAAAGCATTTCTAAGCATAAAATCATTTTTGTAAAATCATTAAAAATGTCATTTTTGCTACGATAAAACATCTAAAAGGATAACAGTGTATTAAGCAAATAAATAGTGTACAATGCACCCATATACACATAAACACGCTTTAATAGAACACAAAAGCAAGAAATATTGAGCCACAGGGTTGCAGATGCAGGGGTCTGGGGACGGCAGCCCCCAGAAACAAATTGGGGAAATTGTTGATTTTTAGGCCAAATTTGGTCAATTGGAGACGTATCGGAAATCTTTTCCGGCCGAACCATAAAAACCAAAGGGGGGGGACCCTTGTGTAATATTTCAGTCGGAAAAAATTTCGGGGAGCGGAATTCCCCCCATTCCCTCCCCCCCCCCCCCTGGCTACGCCCCTGCTCAACACAACATATTGAGCCACAGGGTTGCAGGGGTCCGGGGACGGCAGCCCCCAGAAACAAATTGGGGAAATTGTTGATTTTTAGGCCAAATTTGGTCAATTGGAGACGTATTGGAAATTTTTTTCTATAGTCCCTCTTTGCCAAAGGGGGGGGGGGGCAGAGTCAA